>JACEVL010000176.1:875000-882500 GCA_020284085.1 Aporrectodea caliginosa | reverse complement strand
GTTTGGTCTTAGTTGGGTTTAAGGAGAGCCGGTTTGAAGACATCCATGCGTGAAGGTCCTGAGAAAGAGCATCAGTGCGAGCAATGAGGGAGAGCTGAGCAGTTGGGGAGCCATGAACATATGCCTGAACATCATCGGCATAGAGGTGGTCAGTAGCTATAGGTGTTTTGCAAAAAGAGAGGAGATGTCAACAATACAACTGTATTCGATATTACACTCCTTCCAAAATATTATTAAGAAGTGCTACAGAACAGAGACGGAGCTGAGCAACTGTGAGTGAAGAACTTGCTCAGAGTCTAAACACAGTGACCGCCCAAGTGGAGGCTCGAACCTCTACTTAAGGCGTCACCACTCGGCCATCTTGACACTCGGCCATCTTGACCCACTAATGATTACTGCAGCGGCGCTATCAAAGTCCTAAAAGTATATTAGATTAGACTTTAGAGTCATGAGCAGTTCCCTTCATAGGGGTGAGCGATATATGTTTGAGTGCAGTACTCGATGGGGGTGGGGTGGGAGTCGCGACCGACCCGCCCTCAAGCGGACGACCGGGCCGTTTGCAGGGATGACGGGTTCCGACGCTGACTCTGGGAAGGGATTCGAACTGGATAGAAGGCCTCGATCGGGATCAGGGAGCTTACACCTAGATTGACATGTTTCAACAGGACTTTCTGGCGCTAACGGGAGCTGTATACGCCGAAGGCCTCCCTCTATCGGTGCCGTATACCGTGGAACAAGTAGCATCAATATATATATATATATATATATATATATATATATGCATCTATACATATATATATATATATGGCATGTTATTTCCGGATTTACCAGGCTACTATGACCGAGCGCGCTTGCCGCGGCTTCTCTGTTGGCACAGCGCCAATACACGGCCGTGCATCCGGGTTCTTTTCCTCCGCAACAGCCTTAAGAAATTTATCAACGGTATTGGTTCCAAGCAACTTACTTACTAACTTTTCCTAAATGGCTGCCTGCTCTGACTGGCACCTAACCAAGAGTGACAGAATTTCGTCAGTTTGCATCTTGCACCAGCGTATATCTTATAACACACCTCTGTCAGCCGGTGTCGGGAGGATGGGGTAGACGACCTTAGATCTGCTGATAGGGGGGGGGAGGAGGTTCAGGTGGTTCCGTTTCCCCACACAGCAGCCATGCAAAACCGCGCGTTCTATGTGGTAGGCCCTACGGTTTGGAATGGTCTCCCTCGGGAACTACACCTGTTTCCTAGATCATGCACTAATACGTTTTATTGCCATTAAAAAACTTACCTTTTCCGCGGCGTGGAGTTGGGATCGATTCTGATTAGTATACCTTGAAAAGCGCTATATAAATATCGGTTCGCACAGCAGAGCTATTTCGCGCCATTTTTACGACTTTAATCAAGAATCAAAAGCACTGGAATCATATACACAAATTATACAGCGCCCTATACTGAGGTTTATTTCTAGCTCATAAACGAGCTTTTTAGTGTTCGATAAAAATCAGAATAGCCTACAGTCAATCGCTATTCTTACACATTTTTACACGCAACGAATAATCACAGATTAGAGCAGGTAAGACGCTAAACTCAACCAAAAAACAAGAACTAAATGTGTGTCGGCTGGGCCTACAATCCTGGGGCAGGAATTTTTTTAGGGGAAAAATATTTCAAGGGGACAACGTTTTTAATTGTTGGCACGGGAACTAACAAGGTTGTCGAAAGCAACCTGTCACATCACCGTCAGCGCTTGGTCCCGCGATCAGGAGTCTGGCGCTGATCCCAGCACCCGACAGATTATGATGATGATGATGATGATGATGATGATGATGACGACGACGACGACGACGACGACGATGGAGATGATGATGATGATAATGGTGACGACGATGATGATGATGGTGACGATGCTGCAGCTGCTGGTGAAGATTGTGGTGAGGACGATGACGACGACGACGATGATGATGATGATTATGATCATGATGACTATGGCAATGATGACGATGCTGCCGGTGATAACAACGACGACGACGACAACGACGACGACGATGATGATGATAATCAATTTGAACCAACATAAAATCACACCTTAATTCTTAGATCCGTCGTTTATTAATCATGTTTAATCGCATTTATCGGGCGTCGAAGGCGCTATATAAAGAATATATATATATATATATTAATTGCATGCATATATATATATATACACATATATATATGCAAAGTATGTAAGATAGCCAGAGTATAGCTTTAATAAATGCGGTCTATAGCTCAGTTATTAAGGCTAAGATTTCGGCCTAGTCTATGACTTTAGCAGCCTAATATATGGCCAAATTACCATAAATACCGCCTAAGATAACCATAACTTAGCTTGGTTTTTAGTTGCTGTTTAACGACTCTATGTCATAACAAAAATGATTAGCGTCGCCCTCCTCCTTTAACGAGGCTTGGGACTGGCACCTCCCAAGTATAATACGACAGCGGCGTATACTTTCCATAACATGGCCTCATATATAGTGCAGTATACGATAGCCGCAAAGCGCCTACAGCCTCGTCCCAATAAACGCCGATGGCAGCCTATAAGAAACGTCTAATACGGCTTTGTGGCCGCCTTACATTGGCGACATTTCGCTGCTTTATGTCGCCCAGTTTGCCAATGAACGACGGCCATCGGGGTTCACTGAGCGCAGCATCTAAAGTTTTATCGTCACCATCAACGAGGTCACCGAGCACAATAAACGCCGGGGCTCGTCACCAGGTGTCGCCGTAATAACGGAAGCGCGCGAGATTACGCATAAAGGCGCGCCGCCTAGCGGTCGCCATCTTAACCTGGCTCAGTCGCCATCTTGGATTATCCGCGCACTTCCGCCGCATAACGAGATCATCGTCGGACTTCCGGTATTGGGAAGGCCACTTCCGGTTAGCGCGGTTTCTACGAAAACGGAAATGTACGCAACACGTCATCGGATGATGACGTTTCATAATGATTTATGGCCGCAGTTAATTAGTTATGCTTGTAGTTATAGTGCATGCTCCCAAGAAACATTAAAAATATTATGTAAGTGTATATATATATATGTATATATATGTATACATGCACACAATATATCTATCTTGTATATAAAATAACGTATTACGCATTGCATATTGTAGGCCTATAATTATATGCATATCTACAATATATACATGTAGATATATATATAAATAAATGTATATAAAACGTATTATGCATCGCATATATAAACCTAAACTAACCATTGTAACCTATCTAATCTAATGACTTCTATAGCACCATTATCATAATGTTTGTGTGTGTGTGTGTGTGTGTGTGTGTGTGTGTGTGTGTGTGTGAGAGAGAGAGAGAGAGAGAGAGAGAGAGAGAGAGAGAGAGAGAGACAGAGACAGACAGACAGACAGACAGACAGACAGACAGACAGACAGACAGACAGACAGAGAGCAATGGTGGTTTCAAATGAAATGACAATCACAAATCAAAATCCAGTGGAAAAGCCAGGTCAATCAATCAATCATCAATCAACATGTTTATTTTGCAACCAAATTAACAAAATCATCAGGTTTACATATAAATTTCAACACGGCTACAAAAAAGGAGGCCCTAAAGGGATAAAGAATCCCGCTAAGTAGGGACACCAAATTACAGATTACATTAGAAAATTAATGGTGTCCTTTAAAGAAAGATTATAATTGAAAACATACTTGCAGTGACCAAGTGAATGTTAAAGTAAAAAAACAGAAAAGAAACTAAATGAACCAAAAACAGGAAAACAAGAAAAGGAAAGCGAAACTGAAGCAGTTGCTCAACACTGTTGAGTCAATATACAATACAAAACAAAAATACTTAACTAGCTTACAAGTAGAGATTAGGTAGGTCTACTACCATGCACAAGAATCGGGCGAAAGGTCAGACAAGGTCGTTTGTAATACAGTACATTGTATAAGGTAGGTGCTTAATTTCTTTTTGAATACCCAGATGCTGGGGGATAAGCGAATTTCCATAGGAATTTTTTCCCAGATCACTACTCCAATTGATTTAATAGAGAAGAGACGTGTATTCGTGCGGGCATAGGTGCGGCGATAAGAGCTAGAGTTTCTAGTAAAATACGGATGGATCTGAGATGAGAGTTGAAAGTAATGTTTGTAAATAGAAGGCAGAAGGTTTCGGTCAAAACGATACATAAATTCCCCAATTTGAAAAATACCAATTTGGTCAATTTTTAAAATTTTAAGGGTTGTGAAGATGTGAGCAGTGTGAGAGCCATATGGAACCCCTGCAACCAGACGGACAGCTCTCTTTTGCAAAACATTTAATCTGTGTAATCTAGTAGCATACGTGGAAGCCCATACTATATTACAATACGAGATGTATGGAAATACTAACGAATAGTAGAGTTTAATTCTAATATTAGAGGGCAAAATGTATGCAGTCCGTACTATCACTCCAATATTTTTTGCTATTTTTGATGCAATGTAGGCTATGTGTTCTTTCCATGTCAAATGACAATCAACGTAGACACCTAAGAATTTAGTAGAGTCAACAGCTGTAAGAGAATTATTATTAATTTTTAACTCGAATTGACCCAGAGGGATTTTTTCCTATGCGATTTAAACAAGATATAATTAGTTTTCTCCAAGTTTAACGACAATCTATTGGCTCTAAACCATTCGGCAACGAGTGCAAGTTCCACGTTTACGATTTGAAACAGGGTGTTTATGCAAGTGTGGGAATAAAAAACGTTCGTATCATCGGCAAACAAGATGAAGAACAGACGATTGGAAACGTTCGGGAGGTCATTAATATAGAGGAGGAACAACAGGGGCCCTAGATTAGAACCTTGAGGAACTCCATATAGAATATTTTTTAAAGTGGAGCGTTTGCCGTTATTTTCGACACATTGTTGGTCGAAACCTGATACGTCAGAGACACCGGAAGTCAGACTACGTTGGGTGTGCAAGTTGAAAGAGATGAGTCATGAGTTCAGACCTGAATGACATCAAGCGACTCAACTCTCCAACAAATTCCGCCGCTTTGAACCGGATATACCGCGAGAAGGCTCCATGGAGAGACCATGGAGAGACCATGGAGAGACCATGGAGAGACTATGGAGAGACCATGGAGAGACCATGGAGAGACTATGGAGAGACCATGGACAGACCATGGAGAGACCATGGAGAGACCATGGAGAGACCATGGAGAGACCATGGAGAGACCATGGAGAGACCATGGAGAGACCATGGAGAGACCATGGAGAGACCACGGAGAGACCATGGCAACACTGTTTGGATGCGTTGCACATTAAGAGGCAGTGCATCCACTAATCGAGTACAATATCTATTTGCATGAGAGTTGAGCATGCAATGGTGGCGATGGGTACGAATAAATAATATCCATTGTCTTCGGTCATTTGTCAATTCTATTGCTTCCCTTAGTGTTAGTCCAAGTGATGTTATATCCTCATTTGTGTTGTATGTCCAGCGTAGTCTTGGGCTGCCTTTGTTCCTTTTTCCTTCGAATCTTGCGTGTAGTGCATTGTGTGGGATTCGGTCAACTGGCATTCTCTTTACATCGGAGTCTTCGTTAATTAAACGACTTTGTCTAGCAGTGTTGTTTGAATACCTAATGTCATCGTTTCTTATTTTCTGTAGTCTTGAAATCCCTGCGATCTTCCGTAACCAACTAATATATGCATGCTCTAAGAATTCATTTCTCATTTAGCTCTCGATATGCTATGTCATAATATGGTATGCCATAATATGCTATGCTATGTCATGTTATACTACACCATGTCATAATTATTACGTTATGATACAGAAGGGCTTTGCTAAGAGAACATTTTTGCAACACCCTGTATTGCATGGAAGAGAAAAAGCCAGAGCTACCCCCTATGGGTTCATTCAGTATCTCTGTATGCCTCAGAGGTCGCTATACAATACAATGCTATGCAGAGCAGAAAGATACGGTGAGACATCCACACCATTCGGCTCTTCTGTTGCTGCAGTCCGTCCCCCGGAATCACTGCAGCGCTTCCTGCTGGGAGACCTGGACATCGCGTATGTATCTATGTAGGAAATCTCATTTAACGCCTTTTGTTTACGCCTCGACTCTCATGTAGCACCTGTCAAGAAATTCTATTACAAATGGCCACACATGTATATCCATTATCAACAGGTCTAAAATATATGTATGCCATGGGTTGTCTTGTACTCCGTATAAATGGATTTCATATTGCACTAAATATTCTACAGATTTTTAAATACATTCATATTTAAAATTCTATCAACACATGAAAGTTATACAAAGAGAATATGTTACGATGCAGTATATGTCAGGAAATGCTATGTCATAATATGTTATGTCATAATATGTTATGTCATAATATGCCATGTCATAAAATGCTATGTCAAAATATGCTATGTCACAATATGCTATGTCATTACTATTATGCAATGTAATAATATGCAATGTCATTACATGCTATGAACAATATATGCCATGTAATAATAAGCTATGTCATAATAATAATGGTATGCCATAATACGCTATGTCACAATATGCTATGTCATAATATGCAATGTCATAACGGCATGCTATTTCATTATATGCTATATCATAATATGTTATTTCACAATATGCTATTTCATAATATGGTATGCCATAATATGCTATATCATAATATGCTATGTCATAATATGTTATATCATAATATGTTATGTCATAATATGCTATGTCATAATATGGTATGCCATAATATGCTATGTCATAATAATTATGCTATGTTATGTCATGTTATGCTATACCATGTCATATTACGTTATGATACAGAAGGACTTTGCTAAGAGAACATTTTTGCAACAACATTTAGAGAAGAGCTTTTAGCGTAGGCTTTTGTCTATGCAACTGGCTCTAAAAATGTATCTCATATTCCCGCGCGCTGGAATTTAAAAGTCCCACAGCGCCACCTATGTAGTAACACGCATATCCGTCGCCTTCCATTGGCTTTGGCCATACTAACCCTTGGGCTTCAGCCTTCATGAGAGGCATAACAGGGCTATATAATTTACACAAACACGCACACACGAACACACACATATGCACATACGTCTGCATATATATTGCCCATAAATATCCATCTGTTATACATACATAGTATTACATACACGCATACATACATTTACAGGCGAGCTAGACCTGAGGCAGCCATGAGTGTGAAGCGCTAGCGACTTCATTTTCTTAGCCTCGGCATATGAGGGCAGGTGGCCAGTCATCTCCCTCGCCCTCTCATCTTCCCACTGACAGTGTGCGGTCAGAGTACTCATTATAGCTGAGTTGGCTAGGGGTGCAGGCATACATACACAGATCCAAACGTCCATACAGACATACATTCAAACACGCAAAGAATCGAACCTCTGAGGCAGAGGTGAAAGCCTGCCATCATCCGTTGTGGTCATTTGGTCATCACAGTGAGGCCATTCATTGCTCGCTAATA
>JACEVL010000176.1:792500-870000 GCA_020284085.1 Aporrectodea caliginosa | reverse complement strand
ACCGACTAAAAATACTAATAAAAATGGGTTTTCTCGTTTTACTCAACATAAGTCTCGGTGGACATTTGACATATACAAATAAGTGAAACAGACAGTTTTGGAATTGTGCTCCTCATTGCAGCCTCACCTTTCTACTTGAGAAATATAGTGGTCATAGTTCGCCTTAATCAGCTTGAAATGAAAACTCAATTGCGCGCCCACACCACTCCAAAAACAGGTTCGAAAATTCACCCTAAAGCTTCACTCCTTCTTATTAATAATACCCCTGGGAGTTTTCGACCTCAGAGTAAAATGGCTGGGGGTGAAAAAGCCCCGAACCTCTCCCCCGCTCAGCCCATGCCAATTCCAGTGTTGTTAATAAAAGCACGGGCATAGACGCGAGCAGTTATTTAACCCCCTGGGGGTCGATCGCGATATCGGAAACAGCGCGCTTAATACCATAATGAATGATATTTTCCCGCGTGTAGCCTCGAACCGACATCGATTTCTCGCTCGCCGTCCAATCACGAATCGCGCCGGGATCGAGATTATTTCGATAACCTCCAGACTACAGTTAATCTATCAGCCACTTGAGAACAATAAAATAGCACCGGACGTGATAAGAATACGGCTTTGTGCATTATACAATACAATGCAATGCAATACAACAATATGCAGGACAATGCAATAAATGCAATTCAGTACAGAGGAATGCAATGCAGTACAATACAGTTCAATACGGCACAATGCAATACACTATAACACAAATAATGTACTACAGTTAAATTCCTTACAACTCAATACAATACAAGACATATTAATACGATACAATACATAAAATACACTTAATTACAATACAATAAAAAAACTTCAGCATAATTTAGTGTTTAGTAGAATTTCAGGCCAGTAAGCAGATGCAATCAAAGACCATTACAATCGCCAATATGTAAATACATTGTATTTTAGCTTGTAGTAGAATTCAATATAATGCACTGTTTGTTAAGAATTTAGCTATCACTAATTCAAATTTCTGAAATGTTGTTTTAGGTGTCCCTAGTTAGCGGGATCTTGATCCCTTTTGGGACTCCTCTTGCGGCCAATCCTGATATTTTGTTAAATGTTATGTGATTTTTATTTGACATGGCTTCAATAAAAGAGTTTTGATTGATTGATTGATTGAATAATAGGTGCCTTGCATTACATGCATTTGTAACAGGATGATGCAGTTAAATCTATACAATGGGAACAATTTGAGTAACGCAATACAACCTATCATTGGCAAGATAAGAAAGCAAATCGAGGCCACAAAAGTCTAAAGAGACATGGAGCATTTAATGACTGAGCTACAAAAATTCATAAAAGAAACTAAGTGACTCTTCACCTTATCTTATTTTACATTACATAACACTAATTTCAAACACGAACTTATTGGAGTGTGGTTGCTGATGTGGTCATTCTTACAGCACTCGGTGCCATTGTATTCTATCGAATGACCGACATCATAGATTATACAGTGGAACTCGGCGAAAGAGCCGACAATTTTGTAGCGCATTGACATTATATCTTTCATTTTTCTCTGTCTGCCTGTCTGTCTGTCCGTCTGTCTGTCTGCCTGTCTGTGGCTTTACGAAAACTTATCTATGTGTTTATCCATTTGTTTCTGCAAGTGCATCTCTGTCTCTGTCTCTGTCTGCCTCTGTCTCTGTCTCTCTCTTCCTGTCTTCATTACTTAGTCTGTCTGTATGTCTGTGTGTCTGTCCGTATGTCTGTCTGTATGTCTGCATGTCTGTCCGTATGTCTGTCTGTGTGTCTGTATGTCTGTCTATTTGTCTGTGTGTCTCACTCTGCCTGCCATTCCCCACTGAAGCATGCTAAATCGGTCAAGCATGATATCTTTGGGGGCACGGCGTCATCGTTTGTCCGTTGTTCCCCCCTCATTCTCTCAAGGGCAGCGGCGCCTCTTCCGACGGATGAATCGCAACGAAGCAAATCGACGCCACTTCACAGCTCTCCAGGGAAGAGTAGCCAAACAGACAGACAGACAGACACAGAGACACACAGACACACAGACAGACACACAGACAGACACACAGACAGACACACAGACAGACACACAGACAGACACACAGACAGACACACATACAAACAAAGACACATATATAAACACATAGACATATATACAGACAGACCCACACACAAACAAACAGACAGACACAAAGACAGACAGACACATGGACAATTGGACACACAAACAGACAGACAGACAGACACAAGACAGACAGACAAATGGACAATTGGACACACAAATAGAGAGACAAACAGACATGCAGACAGATATATAAACAGACAGACACGGGCACACATAAGCAGATACACGTATGCAAATATGCACTGCACACACACACACACACACACACCTATACAGACAGTCTGTGAGACAGACACAGGAAATAGGCAGACACATGTGTAAAATGGGTGGGAGGCAGGCAGACAGATAGGCAGACAGGCAGTCGGACAGACACACAGATAGACAGATGGGCAGGCAGACAGACAGGCAGATAGACAGTCAGATAGGCAGGCACATACGAGTGAGGGTGCGCCAGGTAGGCAGACAGACAGACAGCCAGGCAGACAGGTAGTCACATACGAGTGAGGCTGTGGCGTGCAAGCAGACAATCCGATTAAGCAGTTGTAGGCAAACACAGATATCTGATTTTCAACGAATATCTCATAATACGTGAAATTGAGCTGCTCTCTACATAATGCCCGCACTCAAGCGTCAGCGCTCTTCACTACCACTTGTATGCTGAGTATACCACTTCTCGGTTGACTACCACTTCTATGCCGACTACCACTTGTACGCTGACGAAACGCAGTTATTCTTTTCGTTTGATATAGTTCCACGTCCAATTCTGCTCTCCAGTTGGCAGCTACTATTTTCGGCGATGTTCAGTATTCAATGGATGGCCATTAAAAAGCTTCTTCTGAATTCTTATAAAACCGAATTTCTTCTGCTTGAAACAAAAACTCTGCAGATCTGAATGGCTTGGTTCTATTCAGTCATTTGACTTACTTACTTGTTAACCGTACTGAATGCGAACGCAGTTTGGACGCGGTGACTGGCTTCCCATTGTCATTTTCCTAACCATGTCCGGGCATGTGCAGATCAGCTCAATTTCACATACGGCATGTTCGTAGAATGTTTTGCCTAAATCCCACTGGCTAATGGTATTGGCTACCAGCAGACTCGACCACTGTAACTCACTTATAATTGGCATAAATCAGAGAAATCTGCATCAGCCATAACGCTCTTGCCAGGGCCATAACAAAGATACTAAATTTCAACATCAATCACTCGATCAATTTTCGTTAATTCCGATTTCATTCATTCATTCTTCGTTTATTGAATCTCGAAAAGTCAGCAAAAGAAAATACAGACATGAAACATTGAGAAACAACCGGTAGACCCAGAAGGAACCAGAGTTCCGCTTGAATAGGGTCATCAAATTAAAGGCATTACAGATGGCTACTAATTAAACATGCATCGAAATCTTAACTATGACAACAACAACAAATTGACAGAACGCAGCTTGCTACATTAATCGTATATTTATATGTGTTCTTTTGTATGTCACCTTAACCTTTCTGGATATCGTTTAATTTAATTTTGAATAATTTATTCAGAATATCTTTTTATACAATGTTACGCGTATATTGCATTACTTTCACTGACAGTCCATTCAACAAAGAGTCCGTTTCAAACACTGCTTAACAGTTCCCTATAGTACTACCGCGACTCGCACTTTATAACAAGTATTCATTCTGTCCTACCGCTATGTTGGAACCATCTTCCGCATGAATTGCGTCTTGAGCTCCTCAGCCTTTCTGTTCCTTTGTTTCGGAAACGCCTGAAGACTATCTTATTTGTTAGATCCCTGGGACGGGAGCGCCTCTGAATCTGCGAGTGGCGCTATACAAATGTTCAATTACAATTACAATTATGTCCTTATCAAATCGAAACTCGGAAACCGCAATTAAAAAATAAGCAAAATATTAAGTGAACGAAGACACTATAGCAGTCGATAGCTTAGCGACTGGCTTCGACTTGACGGCTTATCGGCGGCGGATGGCAACGGTCCCGAGTAATATTCCATGCTTTCCATAATTTTGCATCAGTTGACAACTTACAACTTTTTATTTCCAAAGCGCAATGCATATAACAATTAACAACAGTTATAACTTGACTATTACATACCGGTGCATTGGCTATGGAACAGAGGAGACCCAAAAGTTTAAAAGCAGATTAGCAGGTCATCTTATGAAAATATCTAAAACTTAAACGCAGTGACATTCTTATCCTCTAGTTCTCCTCCGTAATGCAACTTTGAAAAAAGGTTCGAGAGAGATGCATCAAGTGATGTGTGTGTGTGTGTTTGTGTGTGTGTGTTTGTGTGTGTGTGTGTGTGTGTGTGTGTGTGTGTGTGTGTTTGTGTGTGTGTGTGTGTGTGTCTATAAATTAAATAGCCTATCAAACTCTCTAGCATAAACTTACTATACAACAGTTGTTATTATGTATAAAAAAAACGGCAGAGTGTGTTGATAAACGCCCACTCCACTGGTCTTAGTTGCTGCTTAACGACACTGTGCCATAACAAAGATGATTAGTGTCGCCCTCCTCCTTTCTCCAGGCTTGGGACTGGCACTACCACATGTAGGGTAGTGGCGGAGTCATTCCACTGGTCTGCTACTTTTTTTTGTATTACTGCTTAACGACACTTTTCATATCGAAGATGATCAGTGTCGGAGGCAGAAAGCAACCTCGTACTCCACGTTTATATTGCGACCGAGCCACCCGCAGTAAAGATCCGAGAAATTAATCTCTGATAAACCGACCGACCGGGAAGCGAACCCGGGGCGCCGGCGCGGCGAGCGGGCTACCAACCCACTCGGCCACTCAGGATCTCTGAACTAGTTGCCTAGGCCTATATATAGGCGACCCTGTTAGCGAGATGCTTCGTTCCTTAGTGTTTCCTTTTGTCACCTTCTGTTTAAGAACGAGCTCTTGATCCCTAAGGCCCGCTCCTCGGTCAGACAGCGTCGAGCCTTCTCGGTTGTTGGGCCCTCCACTTGTAACGGGCTCTCGCTTGCTTTGAGCTTACTGCCCCGGAATAATTTGCCTGCTTTCTACCAATTGCTCAAGTCTGACCGTGGCTGTGCTGGGAGTAGGCTTCTTGAAGAGGCGCCATATAAATTTCCGGAATGAATGAAATTGTGTTATTATTAAATTTTAAAGATTGGTGAACAATAAACTATTTTTAATTTGAGCGCCTCTGAGTTGGCTTCTTGAAGAGGCGCCATATAAATTTCCGGAATGAATGAAATTGTGTTATTATTAAATTTTAAAGATTGGTGAACAATAAACTATTTTTAATTTGAGCGCCTCTGAGTAGGCTTCTGAAGAGGCGCTATATAAATTTCCTGTATTAATGAATGAAATTGTGTTATTATTTAAAGATTGGTGAACAATAAACTATTTTTATTTGAGCGCCTCTGAGTAGGCTTCTTGAAGAGGCGCTATATAAATTTCCGGAATGAATGAAATTGTGTTTATATTTAAAGATTGGTGAACAATAAACTACTTTTGATTTGATTTGATTTGATACTCTTCCCTCACACAAATAGATATTACACTCGACCAATGGGTAGGCCTACTGTGCCTCGCACCGGAACAGTGTTGGGCTCCCGGGCTTTCTTGGTCACTGATATTAAAGCCTTTGAGTTCACTGACCGATTCCCTTCGTTCTACCAATTCTTTTGATGTCGTTCAGATCAAAAGTTAAGACTCTTCTCTTTCAACTTGCTATACCCACTGGTCTCCATAATCTGTAGGATTTCGACATCGCTTCTCCCATATTATACTATGAGTTTTGTTTACGAGTTCATTGGAAGCGACCATCGACTGCTCTCTTGATCATCATGATAACGGCGCTATAATTGTAAGCGTAATTGTAATCATAATTGTAATTGTAATCGTAATTGTAATTGTAAGCGTAATTGTAATCATAATTGTAATTGTAAGCGTAATTGTAATCATAATTGTAATTGTAAGCGTA
Source organism: Aporrectodea caliginosa (assembly GCA_020284085.1). Lineage (NCBI taxonomy): Eukaryota > Metazoa > Annelida > Clitellata > Crassiclitellata > Lumbricidae > Aporrectodea > Aporrectodea caliginosa. The sequence continues at coordinate 863,908 of JACEVL010000176.1, read as the reverse complement.
ATTGTAATCATAATTGTAACTGTAAGCGTAATTGTAATCGTAATTGTAATCGTAATTGTAATCGTAATTGTAGTCGTAATTGTAAGCGTAATTGTAATCATAACTGTAATCGTAATTGTGATCGTAATTGTAATCATAATAGTAATTGTAATTGTAATCGAACATTTATAATAGCGCCACTCAACGATTTCAGAGGCTCTCCCGACGCAAGTCAGCGCTATCGCTACCAAATAAAATGGACTACAGGCGTTTCCGAAATAGAGGCAGAGAAAGGCTGAGGCATAGGGACAAGTACAGGAACAGGTATAGGGACAAGTATAGGGACAGAATGTTCGCACACACGTACCTTTGCTGTGCCTCAAGCAACGTATAGGGACATGCATAGGGACTGGGATAGGGACAGGTATAAGGACAGGTATAGGACAGTTATAGGGACAGGCATAGGGACAGGTATAGGGACAGAATGATCGCATACACATACCTTTGCTGTGCCTCAAGCAACGTATAGGGACATGCATAGGGACTGGGATAGGGACAGGTATAAGGACAGGTATAGGGACAGTTATAGGGACAGACATAGGGGCAGATATAAAGACAGAATATTCGCATGCATATACCTGTGCTGTGCATCAAGCAACGTATAGGGACTGGCATAGGGACAGGTATAGGGACAGAATGTTCACATACACGTACCTTTGCTGTGTCTCAGCAAGGCCAGAACCACGACCCAGACGACGAAGCACCAAGGACAGCAGAGGCCAGACCGTCTCGTCCTCATTCCGATTTATATAGCGCCCGATCTACGTCCAATCTTCCGAGACAGAGTTCATCGATGGACATCAGAGCTGAAGTAAACAACCCACGTAATGTAACAATTCATTTGTATAGCGCCAATGAACAGTAGCATTTTCATTCATTCATTTTCATTCATTCATTCCGGATATTTATATAGCGCCTCTTCAAGAAACCTACTCAGAGGAGCAGACGATCATTTATTGCTATAGCGCCGACAGCGTAGTAATTTATATAGCGCAAGTAACTGTTTATTGACAGATTAATAGAAATAAATAAAGGTGAAGTGTTATCAAGGTTATTTTGAGCATGTCAGGTGAAGTCGGGTAAGGTAAAGTATAAGGTAAGGTACAGACGGATTAGATAAGGTATTTAAAGTGATGTCGGGTAAGATAAAGTAAGGTAAAGTCAATCGTGTAAGATTAGATAAGTTAAAGCCCGTTAAGGTCAGATAAGCCACGGCCGTGCAGGGTATACAGAACCCTTAGCACCCCCTTAATGCCGGTGTCCCGAGATATTCTATCCCCCGTAAAGCATATCCCCGGATGGAATAAACCGGTTTAGAGTATCCGGTGGGATAAACCATTCTATGCCCCAGTGTTACCACTCCTATGTTTTTCCTTCAAGATCTATGTTTTTTACCTCGCCTATGTTTCTATGTTTTTTTCAAAAATCTAGGTTTTTTCATGGAAGCTTTACTTGTTAAAAAAGGTACTTTTTAGAATCGAACTTTTTTAGAACTGCACGCTCAACAAAAGCTCCGATTTGATCTAATTTTACACGCACCTCCTGAAAAACCGTGTCTATGTTTTTCTATGTTTTTTTAGCCGTCATCTATGTTTTTTAGCGGTCATCCATGTTTTTCCAAAAATGTTGAGTGGTAACACTGCTATCCCCCATCGTCATACGCATCACGATAGCAAAGACGAAAATCCAGTCAAAATCACCAAAAAATTAAATAAATTAAAGTAAATTAATTTCATGTCGACGTACAAACTAAGGATACGCAACTTAAAATATTCTGTGTGTACAATAAATCCAAACAGTACGACTGAATACACTTAGAAACCGACAAAAATGCAAATTAAACCGAATACTCCATTTCGCTAAGGGGGATACTCATGTATGGGGGATACTCTATTTGGTGACACCGGCCTGAATCTAGATATTCTAATATATCTATTCTAATCTATTCTAATCTAATCTTTCTAATCTAATCAATTCTAATCTTTCTAATCTAATCTATTCTAATCTTTCTAATCTAATCTATTCTAATCTTTCTAATCTAATCTATTCTAATCTTTCTAATCTAATCTATTCTAATCTTTCTAATTGAATCTATTCTAATCTTTCTAATCTAATCGATTCTAATCTTTCTAATCTAATCTATTCTAATCTTTGTAATCTTATCAATTCTAATCTAATGTATTCTAATCTTTCTAATCTAATCTAATCTATTCTAATGTAGTCTATTCTAATTCAGTCTATTCTAATCTAATCTAATCAAATTCTAATCTAATCTATTCTAATCTTTCTAGTCTAATCTATTCTAATCTAATCTATTCTGATCTTTCTAATCTAATCTAATCTATTCTAATGTAGTCTATTCTAATTCAGTCTATTCTAATCTAATCTAATTCTAATCTAATCTATTCTAATCTTTCTAATCTAATATATTCTAATCTTTCTAATCTAATATATTCTAATCCAGTCTATTCTAATCTAATCTAATCAAACCTAAACTAAACTAATCACTGCTGAGTAAGGCTAATACAAGGGCGTCTGTAGCGTTGTAATGACGATGTAATGAGCATTGTGGCTTCTAGTGAAACCGTCGTCAAACTTCGTCATCCGTTGAATGTATCACAGTTTAAATCCATTCGGTCATGGAAACCGGAAGTAAGGCTGTTGCGTATGCGCTTCAGCCAAATGATCCTTAAGATACACCTCTAACGTATACGAACTCTGCTAGAGTTGACGAAGTTCAGAGCGAGAGGTACCGAGATCGAGTCCGTAGGCGGACATGCTTTGTAGGCTGCTATAAGCGCCGTGTATTGCAGGCTGTCTGTTCTGTTAGTAGTTAAGATTTCTGTCTTCTGTCATTTGTGTTCTTGTGAATTGTTTCAATTGCATAACTGTACACTGTAACCGGTTGCGGTTTGTCAACCGGATTGTTTCAATAAATAATATTAATATAATATAATATATGGAGCCTTGTCAGGAAGGAGCATTAGCTTACACAAACCCTATATACTGCAGCGCCTTTCTGAGTTACTTAAGATGTGCGATATTAACTGCTCTCATACATACATACAGTGCTTATTAAAAGGCGCTACATGAATACATAGATAGAGCGAACATTACCCGTGATGTTGCGTCTACGAACGTTCCCATGGCAATACTTTTGTCTGCTGGAAGGAACATTCCACCTACGAGTGTCTGGTTCAGTGACTCAGAACCAACGACGAGTCGCACAGTTCGTGACGAGTATATTCCTTTCACGACGCGAGTCGTTCTTACGTTACCGTGACCGCGTAACGTAACGAATTCTCAGATTTATATAGCGCCTCTGTATTACCGTCCACCGATGTTGGAACTGTTGCAGAGAACAGAGTGTATTGTAGCGTAACGCAGTAGTAAATTGATGTAGCGCCACTTTCGGTAGCTTACACTTCTCAGTGGTCACGGAAGCTTCCAGTCGTCTTTCCCACTCAGTTGCTTCCAGCGATGAAATCGGATGCCTTGCAAAGAAACTGGCGATCACGGAATAGCAGTTGGAAGGAAAAATACGACTCGATGGACTCCTGCGGATTAGTATGTGGATGAGAAACAGACGATCGTTCTGACTGATGATTAATAGTAGTTGAACGCGAATCGCCGTGTGCTGGACTGCTTGTCAATAGCAAGGATCGGGAATTTGTTCTTGGTCTTCAATATTATCGTAGTCTCAATATATTGTAAAGTCTGAAAATGTTAAGCACTCAACAGGCTAAGTTGTGTAGAAATTCGCCATTTCGCGTCAAATTATCAATCAATGAATTAATCAATCAATCAATCAATCAATCAATCAATTTTCGTTTATTCAGAACACCACCAGGCTAGCAGAACGCAGCTTGTTACATTAAAAAGTTAGTTGTATATTTATATATGTGATCATTTGTATGTCACCTTATCCTATCTGGATATCGCTAATTTAATTTTGAATGATTTATTCAGAGTATGTTTCGATATAAAACTCTTGAAATTAAATTATGCCGATTTGCATACGTAAAACTCTACAGTCTTATCAAATATAATTCAGCCACCGCTAGAAATGGTTCAACAAGTGAAACAGGAAAATTATTCTGAGTTGTATACGTAAAACTTGCAGAGTCTTACCCCATACCATTCAACCATTGCTAGAAATGGACCAACAAATGAAGCAAGAAAATTATGCCGACTGTAATATACAAAACTTGCAGAGTATTATCCAGTACCACTCAACTATTGCTAGAAATGGTTCAACAAGTGAAACAGGAAAATTATGCTGACTTAAACTTGCAGAGTCTTACAAATACCATTCCACCATCACTATACTGTAGATTGTTCAACAAATGAAACAGCAGTCCATGTATATAGCCTCAGTTCTTACTCGAGCTAAGCGTCCGTCTCTGTATTTAGAAGTCCGTGGCCAATCTTCCGGAAGTTAGTGAGCCCTTAAAACTCGGACCCCTCGTGCACCGCTCTACCTACACCGATATGCCTCTAATCTGACATGGTTTCCCATTTCACGGCTGCCTGCATCTCAGATGATCGTAATCCTATGGCGAAGAGGGCGCTGCTAATTCCCATCTCCATAGTAACCGTATACAACTACTCACGAAAACCGGTTTCTCGTCGTCCGCTGAAACCAGTTTCGATGACGAGAGACTAATACGCGGGAGCTTAATTAAAACGACGACTGCGGCGGACGTGGACCGAAGCCAACGAAGGACGGCCGCGCTGTAGGGGTCGCTGTGGTCTGGGGGACCGCTGAGGGCTGTCAAGGCTAGTCGTAAACCGCTCGCGGGGCCGTGTCCTGGTCGCCGACTAGGCGTAGTGAGGGCTGTCACGTAAAGACTTGGCTGACGATAGAGAACTAGAGATAGAGGGAGAGGGAAAGCGCATAAGAAAGAGAGGTGAGGGAGAGAGAAAAAGAGGGAGAGCATAAGGATGGATGGATGGATGGGTGGATGGATTTATGGATGGATGGATGGGTGGGCGGGTGGGTGGGTGGGTTTGGGACGGACGGACGGACGGACGGACGGACGGACAGACGGACGGACGACAGACAGACGGACGGACGGACGGACGGACGGACAGACAGACGGACGGACGGACGAACAGACGAACAGACTGACGACTGGACGGACGGATAGACCTGAGATGGATAGATATGATGGATGGATGGATGGATGGATGGATGGATGGATGGATGGATGGATGGATGGATGGATGGATGGATGGATGGATAGATGGATAGATGGATAGATAGATAGATAGATGAATAGATAGACAGATAGATAGATAGATAGATTGAGATGGATTGATGGATGGATGGATGGATGGATGGACGGACGGACGGACTGGACCCGGAACCCGGACAGACCTGACGAACCTTGACAGACAGACAGACAGACGGACAGACAGACAGACAGACAGACGACGACATGCAGACAGATAGAAAGATGGATGGATGGATGGATGGATGGAGATATGGATAGATGGATGGATGGATGGATGGATGGATGGATAGATAGATGGATGGATGGATGGATGGATGGATGGATGGATGGATGGATGGACAGATAGATAGATAGATAGATAGATAGATAGATAGATAGATAGAATGGATGCATGGATGGATGGATGGACGGACGGACGGACGGACGGACGGAAGGATGGATGGATGGATGGATGGATGGATGGAAGGATGGATGGATGGATGGATGGATGGATGGATGGACGGATAGATAGATAGACACACAGAACTGCAATGCATACAACCTGCGGTGAAGCCTACGGTGTTCCACAAGGGATAAGACATCCGTTTACTTCTACATCTTCACACCTTTAGTCTTAAGTGATAGATAAATGAAGTTGGAAGGCTAGGAAAGTTTTTCTGTCACGTTCGCGCCTCAGCAGAAAGATCGCACGACCTTTGGACGTTTCCGATGACAAATATCTATAGAAGTGTTTAAATAGATTCATCTTTTGCGCTTCTCATGAGGTTACATAAAGGTGTGTCAACAAATGTGTTACCTCTCTCTACCTTTAGGCTTATAGTGAGTTTTCTCTAAAGACGTGTCAATTTTGACACTTTTATGCAATACAATAATACAATACAACTGTATTTAATATTTCCCTCCTTCCAAAGCTCAGAAGTACGCACAGCCATATACGACAGAACATCGATGGTGCCATAGAACGAGAATTCGTGAATTCAGGCTTTAATATTCGTAAATATTCGTGAATATTAGGTTTTTTTAATATTCGTAAATATTCGTAAATATTCGTCGATGACGTCACTGTTTTTGCTTTGGTTAAGACTACTAATTAAGAACATGTTCGGTGGTTTTGCGGCGCTATGCTTAATGCTTAGCTACTTAGAAGCTTATAGGCATCCCAGTTCCTACCCAACTACCCAAATCTTGACGCCCCCTCTCGCTGTCTCTGTCTGTCTGTGTGTGTGTGTGTGTGTCTCTCTCTCTGTCTCTCTCTCTCTGTCTCTCTCTGTCTCTGTCTCTGTCTCTCTCTGTCTCTCTCTGTCTCTCTCTCTCTGTCTGTCTGTCTGTCTGTCTGTCTGTCTGTCTGTCTGTCTCTCTCTCTCTCTTTCGCTCTCTCTCTTTCTCTCTCGTTCTCACTCTCTCTCTTAACCTGAAATCCCTTCACCAGTAATTCTATATTATTTGAAGATTTATGTTGTTTACGCCAGCATATCAATGACGCGTTAAGCCGTTAATTGAGCTTCAACTCAGTGGAGGAATTTTGGACGAACAGGGGACGGAACCTGAGTCATAGTCGTTGACCGACATTAATTTGTATTTGCGCCAAAATACCTACATGTAGCCACGCCGTTCATTATAATCAAATACGATTTTACCCACCATATAGGTCTGTACTTGGCTGAGTAACTGTAATATGTGACTGTTCTTATGCATATTTTGGCAATGATTTAAACAAATTAATCCTTGATTTTGAATAATTAAGAATTAAAAGAACTAAAAAATTAATATTTTTAATATTCGTTGGCCAGTTTTAATATTCGTCAATATTCGTCAATTTATAAAAATCTTAATATTCGTAATATGCGCATTCTCGTTCTATGGATGGTGCTGAGCAACTGTGAGTGAAGTACCTGCTCATTGCTCAATGTCCCTACACAGTAACTGGCTCCGGCGAGGCTCGAACCCGTACTCTCCGAGTTACATGCCAAACGCTCTAACCAATAAGTCACCGTGATCCACATTCTCCGTCTCACTTTGAGGAGTGTCTATGGATGTATCTAATTCAATGTGTTACATGTATCTTTTAGTCACATAGATCGAAACCTTCGTGAAATAGAGGAGCGACCGTATTACGACCAGGGGTGCAAAAAACAAGTGTTTTTCAAAATGAAAAGTTGGTTTTTGCTTTGTTTTTTGCTTTTTTTGTTTTCTGGTTTTTTGTTTTTAAGAGTTTCTTATTTCGGAACATATATTTCATAAAAATGGCATGAATACTGTTCAACTTAATCAGATGCATAGGTGAAATTAACTAAAGCAGTAGAACCGTAGAATGTCATATAACGAAATTAACGAAGATGATAGGCCTACAATTGCCAAGAGAGTTGAAGAGACGCCATTTTGGCATTTTATAATTTATACATTTGTAAACAACCGAAAAACCAAATATCGCGGTTTTCTGGGCTTTTTCGTTAAAAAAAACCAAAAACCAAAACACCAAACCTATAACAGCCCTGATATTCGGCAGTGGAAGCGAACAGCTGCTGTCCCTTGTACGCCACCGTACAAAGAAGCCCTCGTTATCCATGGCGCCTCACATCAGTCAACGGGTTAACCGAGTCTGTTCTGATGCCAACGGCTGTCCATCGAACAATACCGCCGGACGCCTAATTCACTTAGATGGATTCTATGGGAAGACGAACCGTCGTCTATCGTCTACTGCAAACGCGCTCCGACGAGCTTCCCAATTCTTGTTTATTTTGTCCAAGTTTAGTTCTAAACGGGTTATTAGCCGACGAAAACAAAACATCACCGCATATAATCACACGACAGTGTTCGTTAGAAATCTCTTCCCAAAACTTGATAGTGTTGGGGGGGGGCAGGGCTTAAAGGTTGTGTTTTATGACACAAAGTGTACAATTAACATTACAGCGCCCCTGAGTAGTCCTCTGGAAGGGGCGCTATATAAATTTATGAATGAATGTGCGGTTAATTTGTCTGAAGTGCGCAGAGTGAATTTTAGAGGGGGTTTAGGGTAATGGTAACACTCCGGCACGAAAAGCAGATCAGCATGGACGCGGGATTTATTCCTGCTACCCTTCAAAAGGTCTACTCAGCCTTTCATTCTCCATGTGGCGTTGGTAAAATGAGCAGTAGAACAGATGTGAGCATTGCATGGCTGCCATACAGTTGAATTCGACTCCTGTGATAACTTGTGATCACCAGTTCATACTATGACTTGTAATCATACTGTTATGCGTCAGTTTTAATTAATAAACGAAGATCATCATCATCATCATCATCATCATCATCATCATCATCATCATCATCATCATCATCATCATCATCATCGTCATCGTCATCGTCATCGTCATCGTCATCGTCATCGTCATCATCAGCAGCAGCAGCAGCAGCAGCAGCAGCAGCAGCAGCAGCAGAAGCAGCCCAAGTCAACAACTCATGATTTCATTCTCATCCCGAAAAATTTTGCCTACCAGGTCAAGTACAGTTTGACAGTTTGAGTAAGAGTGGCAGCTGACATTTCTGAGTATTTTAAGCACGGTGTTATGTCAAGTTAGGTTAGAGATTTTATTCGATATTAGATTAGGCTATTATACATTATCATTAGTGGGACGCGGTGGTGTAGCGCCTCTGGTAGGTTTCTTGAAGAGGCGCTATATAAATTCTAGGAATTAATGAATGAATAAATGTGTCTTGTAACCGGAGGGTCGCAGGTTCGAATCTATCTCAAGCCACTGCGTAGCGACCCTGGACAAGTTCCTCACCCACAATTGTTTGTGAGGAAGGCAACGGGAAACCACCTCACTCATCTCATCCGCGGGTGGCATAAAAGCCAATGGACCTGCCTTCGGGGCAGAGAACTCATCATCATCCATCACTAGGATATCAGACACAAAGAACCTCATTTCAATGACAGGGCGATTTTGTGTGTGGGAGGTTTGGCGAAAGAGAAATTCTTGTCATGATCCTTCCACCCTATGGGAGAACGAGGCAACTGGTTGTTGCCAAATCATTAAACGCATTGCACTTATTACGTAACATTCATTGCGTTGCATCAAGTACGTTGCATTGAACTATTAATGACCGAGAACAGCGGAGATTATTTTTCGTACCCATCGCCGCCAAATGGCTGGCGTCAGGAACTGCTGAGGATGGTGATGATGACCTTGCTTTAATTACATTACATCACACTGTAATACATTACTTACATTGCATTGATTGCCTTACATTGGTGGCATTACATTGCTTGCATCTTTGCATTACATTGCATTATTTACATTATATAAATTTACATGACATTAATAACATTACAATAATTAAATCACATTAATTACTTTATAATATTACTCATCTAACGTCAGTTACATTATTTATGTTAGTTAACAACTTTACATTAATCACATTACATTGATAGCATTACATTAATTACATAACACAGAATCGCATTAATAGCACAAGACGAGTGACATTACATTTAATAACTGTAGTAAACATATTACATTAAATCAATTGAATTATATTAATTATTTCACAATTGAGTACCTTACATTAAGTGCATTAGACCTACAATGTATTTTAATACACGGCACGAATTGCATTGTATCGCATTAATGTACAGCAATGTGCCAGCTGCAGTAAGAGTTTATGAAACATTACATTACCGTACAGTACATTACAAATCTTGTGCTTTTGCTTCTATTGGCCTCACTGAGTCACTCTGTGGAACCAACTTCCTCCCATGACTCGCTCATTGCTTCAAAGAAGTTCAAGCTGGGCCTCTCAGCATCCTTTTGCTGTTAAAGACACCTTATTTTCTTGGGATCTCTCGCACTGGGAGTGCCTCTGATTGGTATAGCACTGTGAGTAACGCTGTATAAATATACAGATACAATACAATGCAATACAATTACATTAAAGGATGCTTGTGATAGTATACACAGCTAGAACGACTTTTGTTTGGTGTAATGTCGCGTTATACAGACATGGATGCATGTATCACTCATCGACCTCACTGTGGCCGACATTCAGACAGCAGCTCCACACTTGACCACACTCATAAGCTTATCTAAATCTATAATGATATAACTTCTATAGCGCCGTTATTATAATGCATAAATGTATTGTAATGTAATTATTGCGCCCCTTCAAAGTATCTAGGCCTACTCAGCTGTAGCGGCTCCAGGATTTCAGGCTGGGGGGCTAAAACCCCAATTCCTTCCCTTTCTCCCTCCTCTCTGGCATTGGCAGTGATTTCCCACTTTTGTTTTGGGGCTGAGCCGCCGATAGGGAGGGCTTCAGCCCACCCTAGCCCCATGCTGGCGCCGCCACTGCTACTCAGAGGCGCTCTCTGCGCTAGCCTTTATGATGTTAAATGTCATTACGAACGAATATAATTTATTACATCAGTTAGCAAAACGAAGCACCATATAAAACATCAATTGATGGTCGATTCAAGTGAAAAATCGTGGTCATATTCATATTCATTCACTCATTCCGAAAATTTATATAGCGCCCATTCAAGGACCCTACTCAGCGATGAGATATATCATAAACAACGCCACTCGTAAGTAGCCGTCATCGGGTCTTGGAGACGGCGCTACCTGCACCCGATGCGATTGTCTCAATACGGAGCGGATATGGCGAGTCTGACCGGATGCTGGCCAGATCTATGGATCCGTTTCATTGAACCCTTGAGCCTCAACAAATCCAAGATCAGAGGAAGTGGAAAGACGGAGGAACGGGGACTTATAGTCCGCCATATATGAGGAGAGTATTATATATAATATTATACATAGTCTGTTCTTTAAAAACCGGTCAATCAGAGGGTGCACTAGATCTATGGGGAATGGGGAAATGGGGAAAGGGGAAAGGGGGAATGGGGAAAGGGGAAGGGGGAAACAGAGACAGAGAGGTGCAGGAAAAGATTCAGTGCTGTTAAAGTTAGTGAGGCTGCTTCAAATTGCAGAAAAAAGATAGGAATATTTCAATGCGATGAAGTAGCGCTCTGTAAAGGCCAGACTTCATTGCGCTCGACTGAAATTCATTAAATTTTATTCGTTCATTCTGAGAATTTATATAGCGCCTCTTCAAGATATCTACTCAGAGGCGCTCTCTGCGCTAGTCTATTATGATGTTAAGAGTCTTTACGAACGAAAATATGACATCAGTTAGCAAAACAATGCACAGTAAGCTAGAAGAGTCGCCACGGGCAGGCCCACGCACACACGTGGAACCAACCAACGGATTTCCGTCGAAAGCTGACAGATGGCATGGATGTTCAGAGTCTCTGAGTCAAGTGAACACATACATATACAGCTGTATGTGTTCATGTTAAAGCGTGATCATCAATTGAAGCATTTGATAGTTAACCAGTAGACCTGCGCCTGTGAATAAGCTGGTTCCCGAGATTTCGCGTTTGTGGGCGCTGTAGAAATATTGAGTTTACGAGCGCCTCTGGGTAGTTTCCTTGAAGGGGCGCTATATAAATTCCCGAATGAATGAATGAAAAGAATCGAACATTCGCGTCTCAGATTTAGATTAAAGATGATTTAGCAAATAACAGCTTCTCTCTCTCTCTCTCTCTCTCTCTCTCTCTCTCTCTCTCTCTCTCTCTCTCTCTCTCTCTCTCTCTCTCTCTCTCTCTCCGGACTCGGACATCCAACGGTCATCGATCTCTGGACAGGATGTTATATATGCCTCCCCAGGTTGGTGGGGTTTTATTGGCCTGCGGGTGACCGGGACCGGCCCCAGTCCATCATGCGCCGATTTATCTAATTCCATTACCTCCCGGAGGATACTCCCTCCATTGAAAAGCTACATGTATGTGCCAAGGTAGCTTCCAGCCTCTTTACTGTTGTCCTGGTGGATGGGGACCATGTACTACATGACCTGCTTCCGTCGGTCAAAGCCGTCTTCTACCACCTGCGCCCACGGGCCCATAACCGCACAATCTCTCCGGCAGATGGCATGATAAAGAAAACTGATGATAAATGGGATTTATGATGATACGTATAATGTTATAACATTTGACTGTCCTGATCAGTTCCATGGATTATAATTGTTTATTACTATGTTTGTACATCAAAATGCGGATAGCAATAGGTCAATTAAAGAATATTCTCATCTTATCTACAATCCCTCTGATACGACTCAGCGCTCGTGGATAAGCTGGTGCCCGCTTTGAGCTGCAGAGTAACGCCTTAGAAATTTAGAGTTTACGATTACGATTACGACACAACTGCTCTGAGTCAGCAAACTCTGAATATTATTCTTTCCCCGAAGAAGGATACGGGCAGGTTTAATTTCATTCTTACATATTACAGAGAAAGTAGGAGAGCCGAAGGTAGGAGCAGTGGCGTCACGAGGGGGCAGGGGGGGCGGCCGCTCCCGGGCGCAGGAGGGGGGGGCTAGACCTGGGAGTCGACCCCAATAAGTCGACCCCAGTCGACTTGGGCATCCCAAGTCGAGTCGAGTCGTTTCTGCTTAGCGCAACTGACCCCCAAGTCGAATTTGTACTGAAAAGTGACCTCAAGTTGTTTTCTACACAAGTCGACTTAAACCGACTTGGGACACTAAATTTATCTCGCCACACTAATGATCGTGAAGCCACGATGGCGTTTAAGCTACTTAACTTAGGCCTAGGCCTACTTATATTTATTGGTGTCGATTTATCTATATCATGAGTTATTATATGTTAAAGCGTCACACGTACGTTTAATAAAACTGGTGAATCGAAATGTTAATAAAACTGTTAGCACGTCTGCCTTTTCAAGAGCTGAACTCGCGCAAATCAATGAATTTTAGTCGTCAGTGAATTCGACCGAAAGAAATCTGGATCGCATACTAATCAATCGATCGTTTTGCGCTACTTTGGTGCACTGTATTAGTCGTTTGCAGACGGAAAAACTGTTGTATTAAACAATGATCGACTTTATTGTCGGTGAGTGGTAGTACTGTGGGATGATACGCTTGCATTGCTATTTGAATGACGTTAGTGGCCAAATAATTATGACAACAGTATTAAACTGTGTCATTATAACACGCCATTCAGTGCAACCAGTCCGCGGTCCGCTGCAGATTCTTCTGTTAACCCAATAAAGCATTACAAAATTGTTCAAGAACAAACACAAACAGCTTAAAATAGGCCTAATAATCAATTTTATTCATCAGGTGTTGAGATCTCATTACTCATTAGTATAAGAAATTAATGCTTGCCATGACATTTTTGTATTATTACTATTTATTAGCCGTACGTAATCGTAATTACCATGTCAGAAGTCGACTTTAAGTCTGAAGTTGGTTGTTTTTCTGCCAAGTCGGGTCAAGTCGTTTTGACTCCAAGTTGTCGACTTCAAGTCGACCTCAAGTCACTTTAGGGTCAAGTGGGGTCAGATTGGGTGACCAAAGTGACTCCCAGGTCTAGGGGGGGCCGCAAAATTAGGCTTCTGACAATTGTTTTGTGAAAGAAATCAGGCACGAAAAATGTAAAAAGTAAAAAGTAACTATTATACATGGGTTTTTGCATGGGGCGCGGTTGGGGGGCGCGCAAAATGAGGTGTCTGACAATTTTCTTCAGGAATAAGGACGGAAAGCAAAAGAAAGGTCATCAGAAATTTTGGCGGAAGTAAGAAAGAATTTTTTTTTTGAAATTCTTGCCCCCGGGCGCGCGAACCCCTAGTTACGCCACTGGGTAGGAGAGCCAACGATGTTATTGCGATACAATTGACGAGTTACAATGAAACAACGATTTAAATAACGAATAACGAGAGGATTCTGAGTGTGCATGGGCGTATTTAGGGGGTGGTTTTACGGGTTCAAACCCCCCCAAATAAGTTTCCCCCAAATTTTTTATATGCTTTTACATGGTAAATACCCACAAAAAACCTTAGTTTTTGCGACCATCTCCAATGGAACCCCCCTCCCGAAATCTTAAACCTCCTCCGAAATTTTGTCATGGCTACGCCCATGTGAGTGTGTATCTATACGAGCGACGTGGTTGTCTGGTACTTAAGCTGTGCTGTCGAATCTTAGTTCACCACACGGACAGTGGTAGGCGGCTCATACGATCATCAAATTGAATTATTGCTTTCATTGTTAAGGGTTTGACCGAAGGCCTACCTCAAAGAATATAACTTAATACGTTACCTGAAAGCTAAAATTAGCCCATGTATGACCAAACCTAACAGAGGTGTGGCAAGCTAACATGGGCCTTTGTGTTGATATTTGGAAATAGTGCTATAAAAGTGAATGAATGAACGAACGACCGAATGAATGAATCAATGTTTGCTCACATTGTTAACTATTTTAAGTATGCCTGTATTCGCTCATTTTATACATGTAACATGTAATTCGCGTTCGGTTGTCAAAGACATACTTGGACACTCATTAACACACCTGGTAAGTAACTAATAAACGAATATATACACATATAATGTATATATAAACGTACATAGTATCGCCATCATCCATTGTGTAAACATTCTTAGAGACAAACATTTGGAACTAACCTTAATAGTTGAGGGAGCGCCACGAGTCTCTCTGTAAAATATCTGCTATACCCAACCTGTTTTAAAGACACTCCTTGCCCAATTCATGGGCTTTATATACAGAGGCACTTGCCCAATAATCCCAATTAATTCGGCGGGAAGATCGGTAATCTCCTCACTCATATGGTGTGCTCCTCGGTTGCTCCGGGCATGACTCCACTAAGTCTTGGAACATTAACGAGTAACAGAATATGCATGAGCGCAGCCAGGAAAAAAATTCGGAGGGGTTTTAAGATTTCGGGAGGGGGTTCCATTGGAATTGGTCGCAAAAGTTAAGGTGCTTTTTGTATTTCGCATGTAAAAGCATATAAAAAAATGTTCGGAAACTTCTTTCGGGGGTTTGAACCCGTAAAACTCCCCTAAATACGCCCATGAGAACATGCACTTAATGCTTTCTGCTTCTTCCTTTATGCCGTTGATAACCGTTGATTTCGTGTCTTGTGAATAACGAAAGCGGCGATATAGAAAATTTCCTATAATAGACTGCATAATCGACATTTTCTCTCGAAACTATGCTCTTGCAGAGGTCCTTGAAAGGCGCTATATAAAGTATTTTGATACAAATAATACATGTATGCCTGCCCTTACCTGTGTACAAACATCCATACATAAATGCATGCCTGCATAAAATTTACTACATAAAATTTACTATATTCACAAATACATGTACATACATGCGTAAATACATAAAAGATGTATGCATACATAAATGCATTCAAGTATATAATTATTCATAATGCACATTTCTATATGCACAAAATGAATACCTACTCCGAGCATGCCTGAGGAAGCGCGAAACAGCTCATTGGCTTGTTTACTGCCTGGGTTCATGATTTCCCGCCTATCTAGTCATTAACATTAATTCACGTGCGACATGTACAGTGTTGTACACCTCATAAGCCGTGCACCATTATGTACACCCCTCACCTGCCTTACAAATCTTATATTGCGCTATAAAAATTTAATAAATACTTAATGAAATTGACCACGGCTTATTAAATACACTAATAAATCTGCTCAAAGTGAATCTTACACAGTATGTGTTTTCACGATTTTAACAAATTTCATCGAAAAATAATACTCGATATGGACTTACGGCTTCAGGAAAACATCTACCGTCGTCAGAAATCAGATAAACCTTGACGTTTAACGTAGCTCAATAATCATTGACCGACTGTTTGCCTATGTCCAAGCCTTGTCTAACGTCGACTGCCAAACACATCGAAATGTCTTGCTGAAAATGACTGCAAAAATCGGACATACATTATACATTTTCAAAAAGTTTCGATCTTTGCGACGAAACTTACAGGATCGGATCCAGCACTTGAAACTATATACCTGGGACAATATGTTTTTTTCTACAGTAGTGCAGAAATAACTGACAAAATTTCAATTACAGTTGGCCACTTAATAGTGTTACAGTATTACGGGTGCTTTAATTTTCACCATCGCCATCTAGCGAATACAATTAGATCATTCAACGCTGTCTTTGTGGACATTTTTAAAACTGCTCTGACTCCTACCAGCGCAGACTGATATGTTTCTCGCTTTCATTATAATATAATGAAAGCGAGAAACATGATATTATCATCTAAATTGTTCATACACCATTGTTAAATGACAAGAATGGATCGAAGACGTTAAGAAAGTAAATACGACTGGTTTTGAAGTCTTTAAGAAATTTAATTAGCCGTGTTCAGTTTTATTAAGTATTTGTTAAATTTATATAGCGAAATATAATATTTTTAAGGCAGATGAGGTGTGTACTGTGTACATATGGTGCACACTGCACGGCTTATGAATTATGAGGTGTATACTGTACATTATCGCACGTGAATTAATGTTAATGACTAGATAGGCGGGAAATCATGAACCCAGACCGTACAGGCGTAAACAAGCCAACTTTTGTATCATTTAGTCTTTTTTGCCCTGTGGAAAAATCTGAAAATTCTCGGTCAGACGGCCTTATACTGTCTAGGACCTATAGCCTTGGTCTCGGTCTCAGTCTTGGTACCCTAGAGTAATTTATCTTGGTCTCAGTTATGGAACTCCACTATCTTGAAGTCTTAAGTCTTGCATACAACACTGGGACGTCAGCAAGGACGACATACCAAGTACCTTTAATTGTGATCTGTTGTGCAAGCAAACTTCTGCTGTTTCTCTTCGTCCTCTCCGCCGTCTAGACCGTCTTGACTGCTATGGCCCAACATCGCGCCTTTGCCATTGTGGGTCCTTCCTCTTGGAATGACCCTTCCCTTTATACGCTCTAAGGCTTTGTCCGGGTCTCTCCCTCATCTGCCCGCTGCTTGAAGACTTTTTATTCCCTCGGGGCTTTTACGCTGAGAGCGCCTCTGAATAGCTTATACTGTAAGCGGCGCTTTACAAATTTTCAAATAATACAAAACAATACAACTGTCACCAAAATTTTCCATATTGAGAAAACATTCGGCACTTACTTATTTGCTCTGCGTCCCATCCTGAAAGGCGACACTTTGTGTACGTCCGTAGTTATGGCCACCGTGATGACGTACTATTTACAATATGGCGGACATCGGGTAAAAAATTAATTTCGTCCATGGATCAATATTTCGTTAATTTCGTTGGCTGTCGGTCGTTTTACAATCGCGGATCGGCCGTTCGATGCTGAAAAATTCATATGCCCTCTTATGATCGTCTACGCTCCTCGTCTGGGTTGCCCGAAGTCGTACGATATACGCAGTTTATTGCAGCGATTGTGTAAGTTTAGTTGAATAATGGTGTCCATCATCCTTTGGCTTATTCTTGGTATGGAGCTCATCGATTTGCTTAGCGCTATGAATTGGTAATGGAAGGTTATGAATCATTTATGACGCGCCTTTATCAGTGAAATTGGATCAAGGAGTGATTTTGTGCTTATTGGGTTAAGAGTAAGCAGCAAATCAAGAACTGAAGGACTTGGATTGAATGTCCAAAACGAAATGACTAAATATTCTTACGACAGACCTGGAATCGAATCTCGAATTGGACGCGAAATACTCTGCCAATGGTGGTATTTCAGTACGATTCTTTGATTGCAGTTAAAATGAGGTAATCTATCGTTTTAGCATCTCCGATTATTCGCCCATTGAAGCATATCGGTTCATCGTCCTAAATAAAAAAATATAGACGTGCCTTTACGAAATGAGCGCATCAGTAGTTTTATAATGCGCTAAAAAATGGCAACACTGCAAGAGAAACTTATTTTGAATGGGTTTATTGCATCAAGTGACCATTCTAATGTATTCAATTCAAGAAGGAAACTTACCACACGTTGCCGATACCAGCTTAGTCATATTTATCCCTAATAAATATTGTTTCTGGTTGTTTATGTATATTTTACAAACATATTTTCGTGAGTGTGAACTGTACGTGTTTACGTTGAAATTAATATTTGGCGCTGAAACGATAGGCTGTAATGTTGGAATTAGCAAGTAGGCTAAAATGATAGATTACCTAAAATGCTATGTGGCATATAGGTGTGACGTAATTTCCAGAATTTTCTGTTTAAAAACAAATGTATTTGTACAACTGTCCTGTGCTGAAGTATCTGGGCTCTAATAAGATGACATTTGAAAGCTGTCCAGCTATATTTGGGATCACAAAACAGAACAGGCAGAGCATTTCATACTGTTGGGCCAGATGCAGCATATGTCCTTGCTACTGGCTTTATTCATCCCTAGCAAGGACATCTTCTGCATGCCTACGAGATTATAATTGTTGGCTGGTCACAACTGAGACCATAATAAGTGAACTGTTACCTGCCTTACTATACTGAATCTGACAATGTAAATTTGTAGTAGTTGGGTTAGTTGTACTGGATTATTATTATTGCTTAAGGAACTGATCTTCTTCACCATCTAAGTAAGAAATTCATTATTGAAGTTTCTGCACTTGCTGCATGGAAAGGTTTATGGATGCATTAGTGCTACTTGGTCAGTTTTGCATGGGACCACAAAACTCCTGCACAGCATAGAGGGAAAACGGATTTGAACTATCTGCTAAATTGGGATTCAGACTTCAGATATTGATAATCGCGTCTATTGTGGACTTGATTTGATATAGCACCAGTGCTGAAGCTGGTCTCCCTGACGTGGCTTATGTGTGGCGCTGAGAAATTTGAAGATTTACATTACATTACAATGGTGACTCTTTCAGCTAGCTAACTGCTCATTGTTTTGCTAACTGATGTAATATATTCGTTTGTAATGATGCTTAACATCATATAGGCTAGCACAGAGAGTGTCTCTGAGTAGATATCTTGAAGGGGTGCTATATACATGTTCCATTACATTATTATAGTGAAAGAGTTGCTTATTTCCATGGAGATGTTTAACCCTGTTTTTATGTTGACTTCAGATCGTAAATCGTGGCAGGCTGGGCATGGCAGCCGTAAGTGGCACACGGTCCGACATGTCCGGAAAGCCACCTTCGTACACAACCCAGACGATGTCCGTCTCCCGGTCGAGCGCGTCTCGAGAGCTGACCTCTGACCCCTTCAAAGGTCGAAAGCCCCCTCGCGAGAAGACGTCCTCCTCCCGCCATCACAGTCCACCCAAAAGTAGTACGGATCATGCAACGAATTCTGCGAAACTTCCGCCCGATGGATTGCGTCCACTTCCGAACGGTCCCGGCCTGCCGAGCTCCCGCACCGGGGAGAAGGCCGCGGTCGTGGAAACCCTCCAGAACAACAGAAACGTCTCGATATTACGGCAGTCTCGAAAAGATGGCAGCGGCCCGATGAAGGTCATCGGCCCAATTTCCACAAATAGCTCTCAGGGATTTGGCAAGGGGCATACGGAACGCGAAAAAACGTCCTCGGACAACAAGCTGACCGTCACGGGATACCGGCCGCCGCGGTCCAGCTCGAGCGTCAGCATCTCGACATCGATGCGGGCGTTTGCCATGGGCGATTCGGCTGTTGGTGTCGTTGGATACCCCCGACCTGTTGACGACCTCAGACTGGGTCGAAGGAACCTGAACGCGTCCAACGACAACCTTGAAACATCGCCTTCTTCCTTCGATCGAAGCGCTCGTTCGAAGTCGAAGGAAGTCGCAACGTCGTCGGGCACACAGAAGAAATCTTCGGCAGACGCGAAAAGTTTCGATCATGCGGATATGCGGGGATCAGTTTCGTCGCTTAAAGCAAACCATCAGAGGACTGGATCGGACTCCAGTATCAGTGGCTTGGAACAGTTTGAAGCAAATAATCTACTTCAAAGTTCAAAATTAATGAGAGGCAGCATGGATTCTAAACTCCGAAAAAACAGCCGAGAAACTGACGACGCGACTTGCGGTGTAAAAGTGAGGCATTTCTCTATATTGTATTGTATTGTATGTATAAATTTATAATGCACCTCTCACAGTGAACACCAATCAGAAGCGCTCGCAGTGCGTAAGACCCCGAGCGAAAACAGTGGTCTTAAGACAGCGAAAGGAAGCACCTGGACCTCCGGTTAATGACAGAGAATGAGTTCTTGTAGAGAGTTGGTTCCATGGTGAAGGGCCAATGATGGTAAAAGATCGAGATTTAGCCATAGCAGTCCTCGCTCGTGGGACAAGAAGGTCGTGATCTCTGACATGATCTCTATAAAAATGTAACTATTCTTATTATTATGCATTTATTAAGTGCCACTGTCTCATGACTAAGCATCAATCGATGGCGCTGAGCAATTGTGAGTGAAGGACATGCTCAAGGTCCCCTACACAGAAACCATCTCAAGGGAAGAGGCCTGAACCTGTACTCGGTGTGTTACACAGTGAGCGCTCTGACCAATCGAATACTGATCACTGACCATCCAGTTTTTTCATCAAAGCACAGTAGCCAAGTAGTTGCGAGTCTACCCATTCACACTGCATTTTAGATTTGAATCTCGATGCATGGTTCAAAATCGGTGAATCGTTAAACTATGCAACACGTACAACATTGTCTTGTTGTTGGATTCCTTCATGCTGAGCGATATGCCTTGTCATCCATCCATCCATCATTCAATCCAATTATCTGCTTTTTATTATTTACTTGTGTCCATTCTTGTTTACCTGTTGGTTAATTTATGGATTTGTTTACATATTTAGTATTTACTTGTTGTTTATTTCTGTTTAAAATGCAGAACTTGGATATCCGGCGCCAGTGTGACTCTTCCATGGGGCTCAGCGGTCTCCAGAATCTTGGCAATACGGTAGGTTTGCTTATTAGGCCGTGTTTTTCGGTTGTGGGTCCTTCCATCTGGAATAACCTTCCACTTGAGCTCCGCTTTTGATTTGAAGTCCTCCTGGCAAGGTTTTACAAGTCAATCAAGTCATTTTTCTCTTTAGTCGTGGCTGGGCTGGAGCGCTCCTGAGTAGGTTCTTGAAGGGGCGCTATATAAATGCGCAGAATGAAATGAATGAGTAAAAGTTTTTGCAGGTCTGTTCGACCATTTCTTATCGACAATTCGACATATTGACCTTTGTTTGTGTCAACTTCTGCATCTTTTATTGTTGCAAAAACTGTATTGATTTTATGTTGATGTCAAAAATTCAATAAACCACTGTTTAAATGGATATTCTAAAATTTAATTTTTAGTTCTTGTCTAATAGTATCGTGAGGTGAGCTGTGGTGATACAGGATATAGTGTTGTTATGAAGCCATGTCTTATATTTATGTATTTATGAATGCAGCTGCTTTTATTTACTTATACTTTTATATATGTACTTATACTTACTTACTTACTTTATGCCGCTGAAATGTGCTGCATACTGCGAGCTGTGAGTGAAGTATAGGAATTTGACTGGAAGATGGAGCAAAGATATTCCCTTTGAAGATGTGCTGAAGATATCTCCTTTGATTGACTAAGCAGTTCTCAATTAAATGCTCAGGTCCACCACTTTGGGATTCTCTTCCTCCAAATTTAATAAATATATTACACAAGGCTCAATTTAAAGCTCAACTGAAACATTATCTCTTGGACACATAAAAAAAGAACCAATAGTAAAAACAAAGTTTTTTACTATATCCATCTAGTATCCTATAATTGCGTCTTATGAAGCAGTTACCTCTACAAATATATAGTCCGCGTTCATTTTACAACATAGCGTCCGTTTAATCAGGCACCGCACCCGTTTCTGTTGCAGCCAATGGCAACGCTGGCCAATCACAACGCTCCGTATCGGAAAAGGGGATTCCCCGATTCGAAAAGTTTAGTCCCCGATTCTATAAGCTAGCCTCTTTTGGGGGAGCTGAAATTTTGATAGAATGAAGTGTGTGCGAGGGCGAGTCTATCTGCCAAGTTTCATGACGATTGAATGATTGTAAGTGATCGAACTAGTCGTCGCAAGATTTGACTTTTTAGCCTGTGGCTCAATCAATCAAGCAAGCAATCAAGATTCCCGCAAGTTAAACTAGATGGATAAAAAGAATATGACTGGATAGATTGTACCTGTAGTTAAGATTGTTTATAATGTACCGGTACAACTGTGAACATTATAATCTGTTTTGTTTTAATTTTTTTTGCTTGTTTGTTTTAAATCTTGTACTGCAATGTTTTGTTATTTAGTTGTTTGGCTATGATTTAGCCCTAACATTGTTATTTAAGTTGAATTTTCTATAATTACATTATCATAAAAATCGTCTTGCCATCAGTAAATGTAACGTGGAAAAGGGGCAGCCCTGCAATAGCGGATTATTTTATCCTTTAGGGCTGTCCTATTGACGGCATCAGCAGATTATCGTTTTTTTTAATGACTGATTGTTAATTAATTATGCTGTTGTTGATTCAATAAACGGCTGAATGATTGATTGATTGATTGATTGATTGATTGATTGATTGATTGATTGATTGATTGATTGATTGTTATTTCCAGTGTTTTATGAATAGCATTCTACAGTGTTTGTCCAATACTCGATCCCTACTGGAATTCTGCTTGAGCGGAAACTACTTGTCTCAGATCAACACGCAAACTAGCAGCATGAAAGGGGCGATGATCAAAGGTTAGCATCAAATTATTATTAATCATTTTATTATTATTATTAATATTTATTCATAATGAGATTAACATAACATAACATAACATATTTTATTCAGCAACCAACTTAAAATACAGGTCGTAAGTACATGAAACTGTTTTCGAGATTTGTCGGTATGCCCAGGAGACCCAAAAGGGGCCGAAGGTCCCGCAAGCCAGGGCCACCTGAGACAAATTAGTTGACAGAAAGCATTACGGCCGACTGATAATTCACAAACTAGGCAATATATTCTTAACTATCTTAACTAAACAATTAGAAATTAAAGAAAATTAAAGAAAACTAAGAAAAATTAGAGATTATGCACATATGATGACATAGCTTGCACAGTGCACACTCCCTTTACGGTGACCAGGTCATCCCCTCTTATGAGTGTGTTAGGTTCCTCGTTGGATGTGGGTAGAAAGTTTACGTTTAAACAGCTGGAGGGAAAGTAGTGAACGAATGTCGGGAGGAATACTGTTCCATGCTCTTGGACATGCACATTTTATTGATACTAGTCTATTATTGGTACGAGCAAACGGGATGTAATATGGCTTGAAGTTTCTCGAGCGATCATGATTATCAGTGTTAGATTGAAAATAATTCCTATAGGTTGAGGGTAATTGGTTATGAGTATATCTATACATGAATGTGCCAATTTGGATCTGCCTTATCTGGTCAGGTTTTAATATCTTCAGTCTCAGGAATTCAGTTATCGTATGGGCTCCATATGGGAGTTGTGCAATAAATCTGACTGCCCGTTTTTGGAGGACAACTATGCTGATGCCCAGACTATATTACAGTAAGTTATGTATGGATGTATAAGAGTGTAGTAGAGAGTGATTCGAGTCTGTGATGGGAGGATTCTGGATATACGTGTAAGTATTCCCAGGTTTTTAGCAATTTTTATAGAGATATTAAATATATGATCTTTCCAGGATAGGTGCTGATCCACATACACCCCAAGGAACTTCGAGGACTGAACTTGAGTAATATGGGTGCCCATAATACATAAGTTTGTATATGAGTTAGGAAGCGATTTTTTATATGATCTAAAAATAATAAAGTTAGTTTTATCTAAGTTGAGGGTTAGCTTATTCAGTTGGAACCAATCAGCTACTTTACTCAGTTCAGAGTTGGTATGATTAATTAGTGTTTCTATTGAGGAGTGAGAGTTAAAAATATTAGTATCGTCAGCAAATAATATAAAAAATAGATCAGGAGAGACATTAGGTAGGTCATTTATGTATAAAATAAATAATAAATTTAGAAGAAGTTAGAAGTTAGAAATTAGAAGAGGTTCGTTCAAAGTTGGTGGTAGTGAATTCTGAAGTTTAGAGTCTAATTTCGTTTTGATTGTACACATTAATCACCAAAATCTTTCGTGGCGAACCAGGATTTGAACCGTGGACACTTTCCTGTACATCAACATCAGCATCTCTTGGATTGAATTTGATTTGATAAATGCTTGTAAATAAAATTTAAGTCAATTAGAGTAAACTGGAAATAATTTTAAGTAAATTAGTTGTCAATTAGAGTAAGCTGTGAATAATTTGATTCATGTAGAGTAAATTATTCATATTATGTTGTAATTTATTATTATTATTATTGTTATTATTATTATTATTATTAATAATACTCAGTCAATGGTGTTGAGTAATTATTTCAAAAGGAAGGGACTTCATCCTGTACACTTAGCGTTTCAAGGTAAGTTGCTCAAACAGGTAGATAAATCAGATTATATGATACAGTGTGCAGAGACCCAAGTTTGGAAATTTGAATCGTGGGCATAAAAGAGCGTTTAGATTCCATTTGTTCCATTTCCAGCCTATGTTCGACTGATGGAAGAGATGTGGAGACCTGGGGGCTCAGTCCATTCGATCGGTTCAGCTGTATCTCCAACGGACTTCAAGTACTACATCTCGAAATACTCGAGGCATTTTGTCGGAACCAGGTATAAGGGATCGCTTCTCACAGTTTCTGACGATATTGTTTCTTGTGTCAATTTATATTGCAAAAAAATGTATCATCGTACAGCAGATATTAAAAAATTTAGGTTTCTAGCATTAACATAACATAACATAAAAAGGGTTTTAAGTGGTTCAGAAGACGTGTAGTCTGTGTTAGAACCACCACAAATTAGCCTGGAATGCTTAAAATCCCATGCTCCCTAGCTTCCTCTTAAAAGCTGTGATGGTGTCCACTGAGACAGTACTATCATCCAAGCCATTCCACGATTCTACAACTCTTGCAGTGAAGAATTTCTGCCCTAATGTTCCTTCTGGCTTCTTAAATAATTCATGCCTGTGTCTTCGATTTGCCTTGTTTGGTGCTAATTCAAAAACCTCTCCCGCTGTAGTGCTTCTTTTCCAGTAATAGGATGTATTCTTATAATAATGGAGTTAAAGGTCATGTATATTGTTACAATACTGAAAATGCTTAGAATACCTAATATAATTTATAATGTATGTGTTTGTGTCTGTACTTTCCGATTACTGTTACAGTACCTACCTTAAATTACTTTGCATAAGGCAGTTGCACTGAAATTTGACAATGCTCCCCTTTTTTAACGAGCTGAGGTGCTCTTCGAAACTTAACTGCAATTTAAATTTGAGCTGAAGGCAGTTTTGAATAGACATGTTTACCTTTTAATTTACCTTTCTTTTGATTTACCTTCCTTTTGATTTCCTTTCCCTTTACAACTTAACGTTTTTCTTTTCCTGTAGGGAGCACGATGCACACGAATTTCTGGTTTTCCTGCTTGAAGGCCTGCATGAGGATCTGAACAGAGTTCGTGAGAAGAAGAAACGGTTTATCGACTGCAGCGACCAGGTAGAAACCATCAGGTGAGGCAGACCGATCGTTGTTGTGAATGCAGATCTCTGAAATTTTGCACTTTTTCTCATAAAGTTTCTCAACTGTTTGTTCAGGGCCTTTAAAGAGTTTTATTATTATTATTATTATTATTATTATTATTATTATTTTTATGCCCTAAGGTACTTCATTCCCTAGGGACTTAGAAATTATGAAAGTAATGAATCTGGAATGGCTATATCTCATCCATTTTGTGTGTGGGTTTATTATATTATTATTATTATTATTATTATTATTATTATTATTATTATTATTATTCTTATTATTATTATTATTATTGCTACGGTATTCTTATTTTTTGTACCTGAGGTGGTACTAATATCCGGAGAGTGAAATGTGCTTCTCTGGAACGGCTTATCCCTTGGCATGATCCAGCTGCACAAATAAACCACTAAAGGCTAGAGCGTTAAAGCGCCGAATAGATGCTGACAAGCGTTAGAAGAGGTAAGTAGTTTCCCTCAAGTCCCCGGTGGTTAGAGTCCTCGGCATATGAGGGCAGGTGGCCACGTTGACCAGTCCTCTACCTCACCATCTCGCCTTCACACCGACAGTTAAGTCAGGGTTCTCATTATAGCTGAGTTGGCTAGGGGTAATGTAACTAAATGCCCCACAATGCATATGTGCTGTGAGTTGCTTTTACATTGCATTACTTGTGTTGATTTCAGTGCCACAGAGAAAGCAAGACTGTCATGGGAACGTTACGTTGAGTGTGACAACAGTACGATTATCGGTAAGTCCTCTCAGCAGCTATCTGAGTCATGTCAGATTAGTTTCGGACTTGACACAGCGCTTGTGAATAAGCTGGTGCCCTGTGCTTAGCTTTTAAATAGAGTACTTTCAACATTAAATATTTAGATTCTACAATTATTATTATTACTATTATTAATTAAATTTGTAGCCCATGCAAGGTCACACTGAAATGTGAATCTCAGGCACATATAGTCAGCTTCCAAGAGACGATGCAGTTAGATATCCAAGTGCTTGAAAGCCAAGGAGAAATAGTGAATTTTAGCATGCAGATATATTCATGGGCCAACTGCCACGTCAAATCAACCAATGGTCCCCAGCACACCATCTCAGAATTTGATAAAATTTGGCCAGTGTGTGCACCAACATATCTTAGGAAGTTCTGTAAAAATATTTCCTTATAATGTTGCGTGGTGTTTTGTTCCCGAATGTAAAAAACCTCATTTTTCAACTGGATTTTTGTAATGGAAGGCATCACGGAAGCAGAACAATATTAGTATTTTATGAAAGTACTTTTCAAGTCCTTTCTAATGGTGTGCAGCACATAACTGTGCTACCTATCCCACATGACCATTTTTCGATCGAAAGACGACCTACTTTTTACTTTGTGCAGTTTTCAAGATGGTCTCACACATTCAGTTAGTGATCAAAATACCTCAGAATTCACCAGATCATTCATTATAAGGCCCACAACAAACCCAAAAACTCCTGGGACTTTATATTTGATATCAGTGAACCAGTGGTTGCTCAAATATCAATATTTATACTGTCGAAATGCACAAAATGCCATTTTCAAGTTGGGCTGGGTTCATGGGTAATGGGTCAAACTGCAAAGTTTTACCATGGTTAGAATCTACTCATAGGACTGATAATGTGGTGAAAATTTTATAGCAGTATCTAACATACTTCCTGAGTTATTAGCAATCAAAAACGCCTCAGAATTTAGTCGTTCGCGAGCTGCCGCTACCCCCCCGCATAAAAGTGGTCATATCTCAAATACCACGCAACATTATAAGGAAATATTTTACAGAACTTCCTAAGATATGTTGGTGCACACACTGGCCAAATTTTATCAAATTCTGAGATGGTGTGCTGGGGATGTTTCCGAATTTTGGTTGATTTGACGTGGAATGACCCAGCGTTCAAAAAGCAGATTTTGAGGCAAGGAATTGAATTTCAGCTACGAAGAGAGAGCGTAAGGCAATTCCCCTCCCTGGGGACAGAGGCATGGAATGCACATGAGCCCATAACTGTTCTGCATCATGGCTTATCTAAAATGACAACTGCGTGCATACATTCAGTTTGATAATGTTGGCTGTGTTTTTGGTGAGGCATTGTTGGTAACATGCAAACTTAAGAATTGCATTAAAATAACATGTTGTTTTATTGTTGTTTAAGTGTTTTAATTACATGTGCCAACAATTACTGTTCTGTTTTGGTGTGCACTGTGCAGATATATTCATGGGCCAACTGCGCAGCGCTCTGACGTGCAAGAAGTGTGGTTATGTGTCGAACACGTTGGAACCGTTCCTGGCACTTTCTTTACCCATCAAACAGGTCAGTGTCCCTGGATTATAGTGAGTGGCATGTTTTCTCACAAGCATGCTGTATGCGGGCCCTGCATGCTGGGGTTTCACATCACGGCTGAAAAAATCGACCCCAAGAAGTTCTAACCAAAATGACAAGGCTAGGGTACCTACCGGAGAGGGGGCTCTACTTTTGACAAACTCTGCAGGCAGGCAGATGTCATCCTTTTTTATCCATCTAGTTTAACTTGCGGGAATCTTGAATGTTTGAATGTTTGATTGAGCCACAGGCTAAAAAGTCAAATCTTGCGACGACTAGTTCGATCACTTACAATCATTCAATCGTCGTGAAACTTGGCAGATAGACTCGCCCTCGCACACACTTCATTCTATCAAAATTTCAGCTCCCCCAAAAAGGCTAGCTTATAGAATCGGGGACTAAACTTTTCGAATCGGGGAATCCCCTTTTCCGATACGGAGCGTTGTGATTGGCCAGCGTTGTGATTGGCTGCAACAATAATGGGCGCGCTGCCTCGTTAAGCGTGCTATGTTGTAAAATGAACGCGGACTATTTTCAGAGTACACGTTATAGGATACTAGATGGATATAGTAAAAACTTTGTTTTTACGGGCTGTATTTTATTACTGGAGTTAAACAACCCTAGACATGTACTTCATTAATTGCTCCCACCCAAGAAACCAGAAACCTATGGTCTCTGTCCTCAGTCAGACCAGAAACATTTTTTTACGTTATTGTCTGGTGGAGTGAGCAGTGTTCACTCCACTAGACAATAACGTGAGAAAATTATTATTGGGGGATGTTGTATTCATACTGATTTCATATTTTGTATTACTTGATGTTTGTACACCGGAGTGCAAATCTTCTACAACTGGTTCAGTAAAGAATGTAGTTGCTTTACTTACTTATCTGAATTACCCTCTGTGGTATGTTTCCATTTCTCAGGCTTTATCTGAATTACTATCTGTGGAATATTTCAGTTTCCTTGTCACTTTATTTATTGTTTACAATTTGTGTTTTTGACTTTTGTGAAATGTCTCATGAGTTTATCGTCTGTTTTTTGAAGGCTGGGTCTCAAGTGTCCTTGTACGACTGTTTCAAACTCTTCTCTCACGAGGAAACGCTCGACGGCGATAACAAACCGGTAAGCCAGATACATCCAAGTATATTTCAAGCATTATGTAGCACCAGTATATGAAGTTCTGAATAATGTGCCATATTAAATGATGTCTGTTTTGATTAGCACTGCTTTTAGCTGAAGTAGAATTGAATGTCACAAATTCAAAAATGTCTGAATGATGTAAAATAGTTATACAGAATGGCATATTATTAAATGTCCATTTTTAACTGTTAATCTTCTGAATTGCTGTAGAATCATATGCATGTATGCATGTGCAAGTATAGTATAGTATGCTTTTCAATACACTGTTTCCACTCTGTGTTTACTCTGTTTCTACCCTGTTTCCACCATGTTTTATTATGTTTCTACCCTGTTTCCACCATGTTTTACCCTATTTTTACTCTGTTTCTGCTCTGTGTCCACCATGTTTCTACCCTGTTTTTACTGTTTCTACCTTGTTTCTTTGCTGAATTCCATTGAGTGAAACGAGTTTATTTTCTTTTGTCAGAAATGTGCGAAGTGTCGGACGCGCAACGCCTGCACAAAACAGATGTCGATACAGAAGTTTCCTAAAGTTCTCGTTATACGTATCCTTTGGTTTGAGATTACTAACATACACATAAATATTACTGTTACATACAGGCATATGGGGTACGTACATGCATACATGCATATGGGGTACATACATGCATGCCTATGAGTACATACATAATTATATGCATGCATAAGTACCAGTACATTACATAATTATAATTTGTAACTTCTATTGCGCCGGTGTCTAATGCACAAGGCATCAGCCAATGGCTCACCAAAACCAAGCCGTAATCAGGTCAACATCCAAAAGATCAGTCCGTAAGAGAGAGAGAGACAGCCTACGGTGGATAAGCAATTTGAAATAGGTAAGTTTTCAGCTGCGAACGAAATGACACAAGCGACTGAGCACAGCGTACAGACACAGGAAGAGAGTTCCAAAAAGTAGGTCCAGACACCGAAAAAGCTCGTTTGCCAAGAACAGTTCTTGATTTTGGTATGACCAGACAAAGATAATCAGATGACCTTGTTAAATAATGATAAGCCTGGGGAATAGGAATTGACTGTAAGTGTTATGTCTGGCCGGCTTTCAAAGCTTTATAAACTACGAGCCCCAGTTTGAACTTTGCTGAACAGGAAACCAATGCAGAAGTTTAAGCACAGGGTTATTACATGTTCATATTTGGATGCATTAGCTATGCCTCTAGCCAAAGAGTTCTGAACTCTGCAGCTTCAGCATGTTTGACTTATTGATACCAATAAGAAGCATGTCACAGTAATTTAGGTGACTGGGAGCCAATGTATTTGCCATAGATAGCCTTGCAGACATGGGCACAAAATGCCTAATTCTGCATCTGTCATGAATGAACATTTATGATGACTTACAAATACTGTTTACTTGGCCAGTATGAGACTTGGTAGGACTGAAAACAGCAGCTAAGTCCCTATGAACTCTGCTAGCCCGAGATTGAAATCTCTGAAATAAGCCACCTTTGGGAGGCAAACCATGATCCAATGGTACCCAGTCTATGGAATGGCCTTCCCCCTTTGCACTCTACCATCCTCTCGGGTGGCATCTCTACCTCTTTCTCTCACCTTGAAACCTTCCTTTTCTCACGGGGTACCTCGCACTGGGAGCACTTCTGAAAGGCTTATGTGAGAAGCTCTTTATAAATGATCAAATATTGTATTGAAGTGCTTTATAAATGATCAAATACAATACATTACAATACCGAAATGTACTGGTAATGGTTTCTTAATGTACACTCAGATCTGATGAGGTTTAAACAGGGTACGTCCAGCAAACTGAACACTCAAGTTGCCTGTCCTATGACGGGACTTGACCTGAATCAGTTTACGACAGTATCAAGTAAGAGTCAAGATTTGGCAGTAAGAAACATATCTACGCACATGCACAGAGTCAGAAATCAGAGACTCTGTCTGTCTGTCTGTCTGTCTGTCTGTCTGTCTGCCTGCCTGCCTGCCTGCCTGCCTGCCTGCCTGCCTGTCGGCGGTCTGACCTTCTGTGTATTTATTTGATTACAGTTGGCTGGTGCGCCATCGGTTGATACATTGTGTGTTAGACAGTGGCACCATAGAATTTATAATTAAATAATAATTAGTCGTTGAAAATTTAATTTAATTATAACCGGATGAAGTATGGTGTTCAACAGTTGTAGCCAGAAGATCTAAGAACAATGTTTGCAGTGTTGCTCTTACTTACATTATAATACAATATCAATAACAACAGCAATAATAATAATGATATTCATTTATTAATTCAAACTGACAAGTATGCAGAAAATTTCGATGATATAGCAGTAACAGTTGATAAGAAGTTTAAAAGGAGTCGAATTTAACTGTAGGACAGCCTGCGAGGCACCCATCTGTCCTACTGCTCATTTTACAGTCGCCGGTAGGGAGTGGAAGGCTGAGTCAACCTTGTGGGACTAGCGAGTATTGATCTTTGTGCCAGCGTATTACCATTCAACGATCTTTCCTGCATCGGATTACATTGTATCACGTAACACTTTATTACATAACCTGTAACAACATATTCTTTGAGTTTCATTTCTTGACAATAAGGAAATATGTGATTCTATGAGTAAAAGTTGTTATTGTAGATTGTTCGACTGCAATGTACAATCTCTACGCCGTGTCCAACCACTCTGGTACCCCGCTAACAGGTCATTACACAGCCTACGCCAAGCATCCAGTCTCATCCCATTGGCACATCTTTAATGATAGCAGGTAACCATTGCATTTGCATTTATGATCTTAATACTATTATTATTACTATATGTATTTTTTCAGCAGAGGTCAAAATGATCCCTGAAGGTAGTAGAAGTAGTTTCAGTTTCACGACACTGTGTGATAACAAAGATCATTAGTGTCGCCCTCCTCCTTTAGTGAGGCTTGGGACTGGCACTAACAGAGTACGACCAGTGGCAGAGTTTTTAACCTCCCAAGTTGGGATGTTAAAAAAGTGTGCTGTTATTGGGTTGAGTTCAGTTTAATTTATTTATTTCACAATGGTACATAGCATTTCACATTACTGTAGTACACAGACTAGTAGATAAACTCTTACAAGATTACAATATGGAAGGGGAAAAAAGCTCAGATGAGATTATTGAGTCCACTTTTCATAATAATCATGAGAAGGATAACAGATAATTGACCAACAAGCAGAGATTGGTAACTCGATCAAAAACTGTTCTTGCTACTATGATAAATTACTGTCAATTATGTAATATTGTGTTTGATTACAGAGTTACAAGCATATCACTCGCAACTGTAAATTCGTCGGAAGCCTACCTCTTGTTTTACGAACTCCAGGATTCTGATGCATCATCATAAATTGTAAACTCCAGCTGAATGCTCCGCCATTTACGCTATTCCAACTAATCAACTAGCGCCGTGTTTTCTAGTATTAAAAACTTCCGCCAGACTGTGGAACGAATAACACTCGTAATCCTGCCAGTCCTGTTTTTTATTGGGGCGCCATCTAGATGTATTTAATATAATTTCCATGGTGCTTTTTTCTAGCTGCTGTACATTACATTAAGCTTTGTTTTTGTAGCATATTGTAGCTCAGATGATTATGCTGGTTTTGCAATGTCGTGTAGGAATTGCTTTTGCCAAACACCGTTGCCGTCGCACGAGTTTTTTCTCCGCAAGTTTTAACTCTCGAGTCCGTGACTGTTTTATTTCACGAATTAATTTAACTTTATTTATTTATTTATTTGTTCAGATCTAGTGACATGCTTCTGTACAGTCTCTGAAACATAGTAAAGCTTTCCAATTTCAAGTGTTGTTTATGAGAAAAAAAATTTATACACGATTCAGGGAAGATTTCTTGCTCATCTTTCCTTGTACAGCAAAATTCTAGAATGGAAACTCCATAAGACTCCTCGGATCACCATGGAAACGGGTATGGCAAAAATCAAATATCTCCTTTATGGCTATATCACTTTACAAGCTCTCTGCAGAAATGTAATGCCTTCTAACATTTTATACACGATTCAGGCAATATTTCTTGTTCATCGTGGCCGAAAACTGCAACATTCGAGATTGCAAATTCCATAAAAAACCTCGGATCACCATGGAAACGGGTATGGCAAAAAGTAAAAGTCTCTTTTATGGCAGCATCCATTTACGAGCTCGCTTCGGGTATGAAATGTTTACTACGCCTCGCGCTAGCTCCACAATAGATCGATCTATCAAGTTTTGATGAGGTCGATTTTTTAGTTAGAAACTCGCTGAACTAACTAAACATCGTGGTTTTTGCGAAAATATACCCAATTTTCGACTGGTTTAGATTGACTTTCAATTAGAATAACAAGATATAGCTTTATGCCCCGCAACCGGGAAGCAACCAGAAGGTAGATGGGGCTAAATTTGACCCTATTGAGGGTGTGGTAGTGTCAGTGTGAATAATTTTTGAAAGGTGTAAGGGGTCTTGCATAAATGAGTCCGCAAAGGACTAAGGGCATTGGGATTGCACTATCCCTTTTGCGGACGTTCACGCCGCAAGGGATTATACTAATGTATGGACTAGGCCACTCTGTTAATAATAATAATAATAATAATAATAATAATTATAATAAGAGATTTGAGTGCAGTAGTTCGTAAGCAGTCGATGACTCGAAGCAACGATTCAGAAGCACTTACCTGTTTATCTTGCTGGGCTAACTGTGCTACGAGTTCGTACTGCAATGGTTCTCTGATTATATCCGACACAGAATGGATCCGAGTGTGGGCCCTATGCTGTCCGACTGAAGTTGGTGTTTTTAAGGTGCAGGCTGTACTTTAATGCTTGCACAAAATTAGAGGCCGACGTGTCCGCTTTGGGCACACCCTCGTATGTCCTCATTTATGTGACCCCCTCACCTTTGTGGACTACCTTAATGGACAATCCCAAATCTCTAATAGTGTTAGGCGACTCAAACCAAACCCCGGCCTGCCTTTCCCTATCACCTTTGAAGACAGAGCTTTATCTTATTCGGAGTGGGGATAAACGGCAATTAGCTGTGAAGGTCCAAAAGCTTATAAATGTAATTTGGCATTTATAAAGGGTCACTTCAAGAATAAATTCATCGGCGGCACTCCCGACCCGAACCAGTGAAACCACTGTCAAATAATACAGACTTCAGGTGCTTGCGCAACTGTGGAAGGGACAAATTGAGGAAAGATGGATTCTAGCTGGTAGGCAAAGCTGTAGGCCTAGAAGTACGCATGCGAGGGACAGTCAGGAATCTATGGGCAGAGCCGTTTTAAGGAGTTTGGGGGCCCTAGGCACAGCTCCTAACCTTAAACGTAATCCGATTTCTGCCTAAATCTCACAGTCTCAGATATATTGCATTAATGCATTGCATGTGCATAATTATGTGGCATTTTGTTAAATTTATTGATACTAAGCTGCTAACACAGCTAACACCATGGGCGTCCGCAGGAATCTTTTAGGGGAAACTTTTTTAAAGGGGCAAAGTTTTGAATTTTTGGCCCGGAAGATTAACAAGGGTGCCGAAAGCAACCTATCACGTCACCCTCAGTGCTCGCTCCCGCGATTAAGGGTCCGGCGCGGATACAAACAGCTGCCAGCACTTTTGGAAGCATTTTACATGACATGGAGCCTGTTGTTAGCGTTCTGCGATCCGTTTTCAGCTATGTCTGAAAGTTTATTTCAAAAACAAAACTGTTAAAAGTTTCAATGTTTTATATATTTTTAATTTTTCAGCTTTATCTTGACTAGTTTGGATAAAAATAAAACTGTAGAAAAATCATAGCCATTCATTGTTAAAAACTATAATCGTATTAGGCCCTATATTTTTTAAATATTTGCAAAATCCATGGGCAAATGCCCCTTGCCCCTCCGGACGCCCATGGATAACACAGCAATCTTTGTATGCCTACTACAAGTGTAAAATAGAAATTTAGTTATAATAGGGTGAAAGTGCCATTTACCGTCATAAGCGAGATTTTTTAAGCGTTCGACAAGGATTTAAAAATATAAACATGTCACCTGTGACTCTGAAATTTTGCAGTGACTAAAAACCCGCTCGCATCTTCAGTTGACGAATATAAGTGTTTTTATGACTGCACCTTATGCGTTACAAAAAGTAGTTTTATCCTAATTTTGTCATATTTTCAGTTACCGTCTTGATTTTTCATCTATCGCCATGGTGACGTTATCTAGTTATCGTCCAGTCAGAGGATGACGATATCTAGTTATCGTCCAGTCAGAGGATGACGATATCTAGTTATCGTCCAGTCAGAGGATGACGATATCTAGTTATCGTCCAGTCAGAGGATGACGCTATCTAGTTATCGTCAGTCTGACATAGTGCCGACGTCTAGATATCGTCCAAAACAATGGCGAAAATCAATAATAGACGCCGGGTGTTTTATTACCAAATGCTTTATTTCGTGAGCAAACAAAAGCAACAAAATTATAGAGCACACATTCTGCTGTAGGCCTATCTGAAAGCTTTAAAATGAACAACTTGTCGAAAGCACAAAACAAATTAATGCCCGACTAGAAAATACACGATCTGTCCAGGGGAGACATAGGCCTAATAGAAATTACATAGCCTAATAGAACCCTATAGCCTATGTCAGTTTTTGACAGAATAACTAACAGCACTCTCTGCTCAACACTGACATAACTACCGTTTTTAATGTAACGCTGCTATCTATAGCCTTATGCTCAATGTAATCAGTTTTTAAATATAACACTGAATCTCGGCTTTCAGCTGAGTATCAGCCCCTCTTAATACAACAACACAGTTCAACATTAACAACTTTTTATGCAACAACACAACTCACCTTTGCCTCAGTATTAGTAAGTTTACTTTGGAGAAAAAAAACACATTTTAAAATAGAAAAGAGCCACGACTAAGCTAGGGTCTTAGGCTATATGGGTGACTTTATTGCAAAGCACAGAAATTTTCTGTGTTGTTAGTAGGCTAGGTCTATATTTTACAATTGTCATAGAAGTCTCCATCATCCAGTTGAGTGCAGAATTTGTGCACCCAATCTTGGCAATTTTGGCACTGTATCCAGGATTCCTCAAACGTTTCCCCACAAAAGAGACAGAACATTTAAGGAATTTCACTTCTCACACTGTCTGCCTTCTTAAGCTTCTTAACATTTCGGAGTTTTTCTTCGAAATTCTTCTGTTTTCCAGCACCTGCCGGTTGAACAGTTGTAGTGAGTTCTTGGTGGTTTTCTGCTGACTTACCGCCTCTCTGCAGTCTTGTGTCACTGTTCGTCATGACTTCATCACTGACATTACATTACACACTTGTTTCACTATTTGTCATAACTTCATCACTGACATTAGGTTGGAGACTTGTTTGACTGTTTGTCATGATTTCATCACTGACATTAAGTTGGAGATTTGTCTGACTGTTTGTCATGACTTCATCATTGACATTAGATTGGAAACTTGTTTCACTGTTTGTCATGACTTCATCACTGACATTAGATTTTAGATTTGTTTGACTGTTTGTCATGATTTCATCACTGACATTAAGTTGGAGATTTGTCTGACTGTTTGTCATGACTTCATCATTGACATTAGATTGGAAACTTGTTTCACTGTTTGTCATGACTTCATCACTGACATTAGGTTACACACTTGTTTGACTGTCATGACTTCATCACTGACATTATGTTGGAGATTAGTTTGACTGTTTGTCATGACTTCATCATTGGAGACTTGTTTCACAGTTTGTCACAAGAGCACACGACCGAGAACTCCCAAGCGCTAATAGATTGGTTAGAAAACTTTCATCATAAGGATGTTATATGAATAAATTTAGTTTAATGGGTAATGGGTTAGATGATGTATTTGGGGTTTATAAAATGGGGCATAATGAAACCAAACTGTATAGTTTAAATATCTTAGAAGAAACTGCACTAAGTTTGGTCCATAAATGATGAAGTTATTAAAAAATTTAGGAGTGTAATAGATTAAACCATCATTTCATGAATATCAAGTTTAAAGATTTTTAGCAAGATGGTAGGCCTACTCAGAAAAGCCATCCACAAAGAAAAATGTCAAGTTCTTTTGACCATGCCACATAATTAAACTATACAGTTTTGGTTTCATTGTTTCATTTCAAATCATTGTGCTATATCCGTGTACTGACGGTATCAAAATTGTCTACTTTCGTCATGCCGGTAACTAAAAAATTGTCTACTTGGTCATGCCGGTAACTAAATTTATGTCTACTTTCGTCATGCCGGTAACTAAAAAATCTATCGTCATAGCCTGACGGTAATTAATTTTTGCTTGTTTTCAGAAGTTAGTTGGCGTCATCGATATTATTTCACGAATATAACACTAAATTAGTCGTAAAATACTAAAATGTTGCAGAGAACAGTCTATGGTATGCGTTGTTTGTTGCGGTGATGATCACAACTAAACAATTACAAAGAAAAGCTTCAAAATTGTCAGTCGTTCGTTATCGAGAAAACGGATAAATATCACACTCTTTTACGTGCGGAAGAATTATATTTTTTTCTGTAATCGTAACTGGTTATAACAATAAAACTTTTACAGCATTTAATCAAGCGATCAATAAGGAACTCGTGGCTAAAAAAATAATGTAGATCCAGAAAATCGCAAAAAAGAAACTTATTAAAAACGCTCGCTTATGACGGTAACTGGGTACGTGACGGTAATTAGCACGTTCACCCTACGTCAAAGTTCTTATTGTTAAAAATGGCAAACAGGTGATAACAAACAATCAAAATCTGCATAGCAGAAAGGGTAAAAACTATCAAATTAACTTAACGTTAATATATTGGATGTGAAAATGAAGTGACAACAATAGCAGTTTCAGATTTTGTTAACTTAAATAAGTTTAGAAAGCAGACGAATGAAAGCAAACTATATAGGCCTAATTAAGCTGTGCGGACAGTGTACGCCATGCTTTAAAATTATTGATTTATTTCAATCTAACTTCTCTAGCGTTCTGCGCAGACTGCGCTCTTTACCAGTAATTATATTTAACTAAAAAACGTATGTTTGAAGATGTGTTATTGATCTAACTTTGCAGAATTGCTGGAACTTATAATATTGTTGAGCAATATTATCGTATTTTTATAGCATGGTCGCGATGTAGGTTTGTTTTTGGGTCGCCGCGGGGCCCCCTGTTGCGCGGGGCCCTAGGCATGTGCCTCGCGTGCCTAGGCCTTAAAACGGCACTGTCTATGGGTAGGGTAGCCCATCGAAGGTTGCCACGACCGAGGACACCGAAATGAATAAGTCGGTACGCATATGCCAAATGTAGGCCTAGGCTATAGGCCTACCGGTATACGTTTTATCTACGGTACGGCACAAAAGGTCGTGTGGTAGCTATACGGCACCTACCTATTAAGTCGTACTTGCAGTAGGCCTACAGGCTACACGTACGTTGCGTGTCTTAATATCAGAGAAAAATTCACCTCCGTCTTGTACGATATTTATTGAGAAAGTTGTAATTAGATTTGTACGATGTAGGCCGGCCTATAGCGGTCTCCAGGATTTCTACGAATGGTGCTACATAATCGTTACGAAGATTTATATATAGCTCCTTC
Source organism: Aporrectodea caliginosa (assembly GCA_020284085.1). Classification (NCBI taxonomy): domain Eukaryota; kingdom Metazoa; phylum Annelida; class Clitellata; order Crassiclitellata; family Lumbricidae; genus Aporrectodea; species Aporrectodea caliginosa. The sequence continues at coordinate 825,188 of JACEVL010000176.1, read as the reverse complement.
AAGGCTACTACTCAGAAGTGCTCCCGACCCAGCACGACTGAAAAGGACAGTTTTGAGGCGTGCATAAAAAGAGTCGGAGTTGACCCTGGGGAACGAGCGCAGCACCAAAAGGAGCCCGTTCCAGAGCGAGGGGCAGTCACTGAGAAGGCGCGATTCTGCTTTAATAGTAGCTGTGCAATGAGCTAATAAGCAGAGCGGAGAGAGCAGAGCGGATAGAACGACGACCCAGTGTACTCAAGGAAGGGCAGCAGAGATCGCGAAGATACGCAGGGGCGAGGTCCAGCAAGAACCACCTATGTGTATCGGAGACCTTCAATTCATTCTTGCGTCACGTCGTTACTTCAAACTACAAACGCGAGCACTTGTAGAACGCTTTCTTCTTGCCGAAACTTGGTCCATGCGGAGTGCAATGTCGTTTTAGTGGTCAACTTAATGCGTAGTTGCGTACATGTAGACCCTCCTATGTTTTCAACAACTTTGAAGTCTTATGATTGGGTACAGCAAGATATGCCTCTTTGTTCGTGGATTGGTTTATCAGAACCCGTAGTTCAAGGATTTTTCGACGTATCAGCGGCATTACATAACAGTGTCATGTTACAGTAGTCGAGAAATCAAACCCATTCAATAGGCCCAATAGATAATTATTGAAAAGAGACTGGATATTGTTATGGTTTCGAAGGTCTCCAGTCTGAACGGAACCATGGCGACGTACTACGGACTATATCTCTTCGATTTTTGTTTACATTGAGCACCTATGAATTGTCTGTCTGGTTCTCGCGTCTCAGCGTTTCAGTTCTGAAGAAATGCGCGAAACTTCTACAATAGCCGACACGAGGTCAGAAATCACCTACTATACGGTCCACGACCCAGTAAGATTGAACACGATTCAGCTGGTACAGTGCAAAGCCGGTTGAACCAGCTGCCAGTAGCCAATAAGCTTCCATCTTTGAAGCAACTCAGCATTTAACCACTCGGCGCCTATCCATTGCAGCAGGTAACTAAGTGTGACTTTCTTAAGCTGAGCCATTCAGACCAGTGTAGACGACTCGTGATTACTCGTAACGTCCGGAGTCATCCTCGAGTCGGTTGGCGATACCCTTTCGAAAGTGACCCGGTCGTAGTGTGAGTTCCGCTTCGGCAAGGTGTTCCTTTCGACGACGGCGTAGTCCGGGTTGCCGTGGCACGGCGTATTTCGGACCTTGAGCGGCAGCGTCTCGCCGCAATGATAGCGTTGATCGTTCTGCGTCCTATGCGCCCGATTCTCAGATAGAAGCCTCGCGATGTTGTTCTCCGTCGAATCCACGTCCGGTGGATCGAGCTTCGTCCCCTGAAGGTATTCCGACTCTCCGGCTTTGTCGAAATCGTCCAATTCCGGAGCTTTGGCCTGCCGTAACCGCTTCCACTGACAGTACACGGCCGCAAAAACGACAAGGTTCAAACAGAGCAGGGCCACCCCAACCGCCACAGTCAACCCCACCGAGGATGACCCCGTCTCGGCGTCGTCCGCCGCCTCGTTTTCACGAACGTTCCGGAACGTATCCGGCGTGGGTCCGGGTGTCGTTACATGAAGCCGTGCTGCAGTAGTCCTACGAATCCGCGACGTCCAAATGCTGTCCCGTTTCGTCAGAACCGTCGAAAGCGTCCGCGGCGCCGCCATCTTTGTCGTCGTCGTCATCGGTGACGTCACCGGCGTCGTTGGTGTCGTGAAGTGTAATTCCCTTATGTTGATTTCTCTCATCAGTTCGTCTTCCTCAAACGACGTCAGGTTATCGAAATCGTCCAGCAGATGGTAGCGAGGATCGAATCCGTCCGGTCGGTGGATCCGAGGGACCAGGTCGAGCCACAGAGCCATCTTGTCCCCGCGGTAGTGATGTTGAACTCTCGAAGGCGTGCCTGTACGAAAACGGCCAATACTAATAGTACAGATTTTTGCAAGTAGGTTATAGCCTAGCGTTGAATTTGAATATTTTAATTTTAAACCAATTTGTTGACCATGAACATTTAAAGGATATTTACAGACATTGAGATTTATGTCAATAGCTGTTGAAGGGAGAACTCAGAAGGAACAATATTGATCCCGCTATAGGCCTATTGAATCCCCTCGAACTGAGTTTCGGGTTCTAACGAAAATAGAAAATATCTGTACCGGTAATCAAGAACAGTGTTAATAGAGAAACATATCAGGGATTCCGTTTAACACTGAAAAGTCAGTGATTCAGGATTGATGTGAAGTATACCAGTTATAATCAGACAAGCAGCGCAATATTAGCCTAATTACTGTAAAACATCCTACAGAGCCTACTCGACTAAGAAATGCTTAACAAGGTGCGATTCGCAGGATGAAAAAGGATACACAACTCAATTAGATCAGATTATGTATCACTGAAGAAACATTTACCAAACCATATCGCTTCTGCCTCTAGCTCTTTCTCGCTGCTGGTTCAGGCACTCTTTCCCCACTTGATACATTCCCCATGCATTTCGCTTCTCATCTCTTCCACTGGTTGAGAGTATCTGCCATTGAAAATCATTTGCCCCATATATTTCGCTCCTGGTCATGTCTTTCTCTCAATGATTCAGACTGTTCCCAGTTAAAATAATTTCCCCATTTAGGTCTAAGTTTAGTTCCTGCCATGTCTTCTTTCCGCTGGTATCATCCCCCACTGAAGATACATTTGCCCATACATTTCTCTGCCGCCCTTTTCGTCCGCACTATTTTAGAACGACACATTTGAATCGAATCAGTGAAAATGAATAGGCGTGACAATACGAATGATCAGGCGAGTCCTTCGCTTGTCTTCCATGCTAATTGCATTACATCCTCGTGAATAAATTCTTGGTCATTTGGAGTCGAGTCGTCGTCAGAGGGCATTCATCATTGTCGTTGTTTACAACAGCAACGACGACATTATCGATTTGACCTTTTGACTGGCATCATTTATTCAGAAACATTGTACATTCTGTCTGGTCGTTCTTTTCTTTCGGTCGTCATCTTCTCCACTGCAGTCCGTCTGTGACAATTGCGCACGAATCCATTGTTAATGTTGTCACGTGTCCATGTCCTCTTCCATTTCCTCTGCTCCATTTGCTCTTTTCCTCCTCTTTCTTCTCTACTTCCTCGTGTAGTTCATCCTCCTTCCACTCTCGTCTACACTCCTTTACTGTCCTCTCCTCTTTCCTCTCTTCTGCTCTGCTCTACTCTCCTCCTTTGCTATCCTCTGCTCTACCCTCCTCTCCTATGCTCTTCTGTCCTCTACTCTGCTCTCCCCTATGCGCTCCTCTGCTCCCCTCTCCTTCGCTCTTCTCTGGTCTGCTCTGCTCTCCCCTCTCATGCCGTCATCTCCTCTGCTCTACCCTCCTCTGCTCTTCCCTCCTCTGCTCTCCCCTATGCTCTCCTGTCCTCTGCTCTACTTCGCTCTTCTCTGGTCTGCTCTCCTCTCCCCTCGCATGCCCTCCTCTCCTCTGCTCTTCTTCCTCTGCTCTGCTCTGCTCTCCCCTTCTGTGTTCTCCTCTGCTCTCCTCTGTTCTTCTCTCCCCTACTCTCCCCTCCTATATATGCTCTCCTCTGCTCTCCTCTTTTCTGCTCTACTCTGCTCTGCTCTGTTCTCCCCTGCTCTGGTCTCCTCTCCTCGTTTTTGCTCTCTTCTTCTCTGCTCTGCTCTTCTCCCCTTCCTCTCCCCTCCCCTCCTCTCCCTCCCCTCCTCATTTCCGCTTGTCTTCGTAATTTTATCTTACTGGCTTTCACCTCCATCTTTGTCCGACCTCTTTCGACCGGCCGAGCATCCTTTCCCCACCTGCACTCCCGACCCAGCCGCCTCACCCCACCAAGGCACGACAACGCACGGGCATAAAATAAATCATGTGCATTTTATACTCCACCTAGCATCATGTACTGTTGTTTACTAATGTCGTACGGCGGCCATGTTGGTGACGTGGCAACGTTACGTTGGTCCCCGGTTGACATCCAACGGATCGACGCAACGGCTCCGCTGGGAGACCTGCACATTAAATCGCACGGCCATTTCGTTATTACCCCAGAGTCCATCAAAGTGAATACATTTGCACATCGTAACCCAAAGTTAACATAAAACGAATATAAAAGCAAGCGAATACCCGGGCGCAGCGTGCACTGAATTTCGGGCGATTTATGCGCTAATAAAACATGTTGGAGGAATTAACATGCGCACATAAAGTGTGTGCGATGGCCGCACAGCGCAAGAATATGCATGTAGGACAATGTACGATATGAGATTACACAACTAGACAATACCTAGGATTGGAAATGATTGCCCAGGCATACCGAGGATTGGAAATGATTGTCCCAAGCATACCGAGGATTGGAAGTGATTGCCTCAGACATACCTAGGATTGGAAATGATTGCCTCAGATATACCTAGGATTGGAAATGATTGTCCCAAGCATACCCAGGATTGGAAGTGATTGTCCCAAGCATACCCAGGATTGGAAGTGATTGTCCCAAGCATACCCAGGATTGGAAGTGATTGTCCCAAGCATACCGAGGATTGGAAATGATTGCCCCTTGCATACCTAGGATTGGAAATGATTGTCCCAAGCATACCTAGGATTTGAAATGATTGTCCCAAGCATACCCAGGATTGGAAGTGATTGCCTCAGACATACCTAGGATTGGAAATGATTGCCCCAGGCATACCGAGGATTGGAAATGATTGTCCCAAGCATACCTAGGATTGGAAATGATTGTCCCAAGCATACCCAGGATTGGAAGTGATTGTCCCAAGCATACCCAGGATTGGAAGTGATTGTCCCAAGCATACCCATGATTGGAAATGATTGTCCCAAGCATACCCAGGATTGGAAGTTATTGTCCCAAGCATACCTAGGATTGGAAGTGATTGTCCCATGCATACCTAGGATTGGAAGTGATTGTCCCAAGCATACCCAGGATTGGAAATGATTGTCCCAAGCATACCTAGGATTGGAAGTGATTGTCTCAAGCATACCCAGGATTGGAAGTGATTGTCCCAAGCATAACTAGGATGGGAAATGATTGTCCCAAGCATACCCAGGATTGGAAGTGATTGTCCCAAGCATACCCAGGATGGGAAATGATTGTCCCAAGCATACCTAGGATTGGAAATAATTCGAGCGCCATCGGTTGATGCCTTGTGCCAGTCACTGCACTAAAGTGAGGCCGAATTACCTGGATATAATTTCTTGCTGATGTTATATGGACCGAGTTAGGCTTTCCAATTATCCATTTCACTTAGATTAGGCTTTCTTGCATTTACTGACTGTCGTCCATTTAATTAAGTTAAGTACACGTAGCGTTGAGCTTAATCCAAGCCGTGTAATAAAAAATTCAATTACCGAAGCCAATGTTATTTCACCTTGCTCTCTATTATTTTTGACACTAAAATTTATAGATTGTGAAACACGGTAGCCAATTTGTTAGAGCGTTTGCCTCGTAGTGTGGATAATACGGATTCGAGCCCATGCTGAGACACTCTCAACTGCTGAGTGCCATCGATTGATGCTTTTTCATTAAATAGTGGCGCTTAATAAATGCATAATAATAATAATAATAATAATAATAATAATAATATTATTATTATTATTAATAATATGGGTGGAGAGGCTGTGTCGCCCGATGCGCTGCCAGCGCGAGGAAGGACTAAGGTCTAAGGTAAGGTTATTATTATTATTATTATTATTATTATTGTTATTGTTATTGTTATTGTTATTGTTATTGTTATGGTTATTGTTATTGTTATTGTTATTGTTATTGTTATTATTGTTATTATTATTATTATTATTATTATTATTATTATTATTATTATTATTATTATTATTATTATTATTCACATGCCTATACTAAAATTAACCTCCTCGCTAAGTTAACCTGAATCAAGCTAGTTTTGATTCAAGCCTGAATCAAGTTGGATAACCTTCCATTTCAAAACGCCTAAGCTGCACTATCTTTGTTAACCTTGGTTGTCCAAGGGCGCCTTACAAGACTTAGTATCTTTAACCCAGGGGTGTCAAATCTTTATTAATGTCATAGGCCAGTGGCAATATTTTCCAGCAAGTGGCGGGCCATGATGCCGAAGGCGCCTGAGCAAAATCGGGTAGGAGTCTGGGAAGGGCGAGCTCAGAACACTTTGCAAACTAAATCTTAATTGGTGCATTTTTTAGCACACAAACAGTAAAATTAGGCTATAAAATCTTAAATTTTATCTTCATTATCAGCCACGAACATCACATAAGTTTTATTCTCAAATTGTGCAGTCTTTAGGCAAGGCTTCGCGGGCCAGAAAAACATCATCGGCGAGCCATAAATGACCCGCGGGTAGACTTTTGACACCCCTGCTGTAAGCCTGTAACAATTTATTAGCCCCTTATTTTCCACTGCACTGACCCTGTATCGATGAACGTCGACCAATAGGTCAAGACCGTTTCCGCCATGACCTTGTCTGCCTCCGCGTAGGTCGACGAGAACGGATCTATCCCGTCGGCCAGCGGGGCTCCGAAGATGTAGTCCAGCTCCTTCGCTTGGTCACGTGCTTCCGGTTGTCGCTCGTCGTCCACCGGAAGTCGCTGGCCGAAGCTGAAGAGGAAGGTCGGCGCCGCGACACACCCGGCGTGGTACTGCGCCAGCTCGACAGCGGGCGCTGCGATCTGTCCATCACCGACGAGGTCAGCGAGGTCGGCGCGCATGTCAGTCTTGTCTCGCGGTCGATCCCACCCTCGGTAGTTGTGCAGAAGGATCTCGAAGATCTTCTGCTGGTGGTAGCTGAAAGTGTTCCAGACGTACGTCCTGAGGACTCGCCGTAGCCGCGTCTCCGAGACCCCGTTCAGCTGGTCCCTCTGAGCCAGGAAGGCCGCTCCCTCGTCGCGCCCGACCGCAACGATCAGCGGCGTCCGCCCGAAGTCCTGGTCGCACGACGGGTCGGCCATGAGGGAGCGGACGTCGCCCGGCAGCACCCCTCGCCCGTCCAGCGTCGGGCCAAAGGCGGCCAGGTACTTGGGAGCGCGGATGTCCTGGGAGACGATTTCCTCGGCGGTGAAGCGCTTGAGGCACTGGAGGAGCAGGGCGCTCTGCTGGGGCTGCTGCTGGGGACCTCCTCCTCCGTCCGGGCGAGAGCAGTTGAGACGGTCGGCCAGTTCGGCCGTGTAGCGCCAAGGGTCGCTTGTGATCGCCCATGTGCTGAGGGCGGATCCGCTGACGATGATAGCACGCTTGAAGAGACCACGACCTGTGAACAGCACAGGAACCAATATTATAACTATTTGTATAGAGGCACACGTGTTAGAGAAGGGTCAGATACATGAAGGATGGAGAGAACGAACCGTTATGAACGAACGAGCGACAAGGGAAGAATTGAGGAAAGAATGAGAGAAGGATGGAAGGAACGAAGGAAGGAAGGAAAAAGAAAGAGAAGGAAGGACGGTTGGATGGAAAGAATTAAGGATGGAAAGAGGGCAAGACGTAAGTAAGGAAAGAAGGAAGGAATGTAGGAAGGAATTGAGGAAGGAAGGAAAGAAAGAATTAAGGTAGAAAGGAACACTGGCAGGAAATAAGGAAGGAAGGAAGGAAGGAAGGAGGGAAGGAAAGAATTAAGGATGGAAGGAAGGCAGGAAGTAAGTAAGGAAAGAAGGGAGGAATGTAGGAAGGAATTGAGGAAGGATGGAAAGAAAAAATTAATGTAATGTAATGTAATGTAATAAAACATTTATAAAGCGCCACTTAGAGTCTCTCAGAAGCGCTCAACACGTGGCCATCAAACAGCTGAAAAATGCGTCTTTAAGAGTTTAGAGAAAACCATATAGCCGCGTGCAGCACGCACAGACGGCGGAAGAGCGTTCCAGATCCGTGGCGCCACAATCGAGAAGTCCCGACGAGCACTGGTGGTGGTTCGAAACGAAGGTATCATCAAGTCATTTCGCGAGGCAGACCGGAGAGCCCGCCGACCAGTTTGAGTGCCAACTGGATGGCACAGTTCAGCAATGTAGTCCGGAGCAGTACCAGTCGTAGCCTTCCAAACCAGATTAAGGTAGGAAAGAAGACGGGCAGGAAATAAGGAAGGAAGTTAGGAAGGAAAGAAGTAAGTAAGTAAGCAAGTATATTCTTTACTATAACCAGGTGTCAACCGCACTCTGGTGAACAAGCATCAGCAGTATAAATTCACATATATATCAAAATCTATCTGGGACCAGTGAAATTATGAGACAAGACTAATTAGCATGCGTAAGGATTGGTGGATTGAAGCTAAAAGGTAAATGAATTATAAAGAAGGACAGAAGGAATGGTGGGCATGCAAGGAAGGAACGACTGGAGTGAGCAGGGATTGGTTGCGACCGGAACGCACCGAAGCGGCGTCCCGGTTCTTTTTTGGCAGGAACATTTCGTTTCATTATTTACATTCGGTATTGAGGTAGATTAACATGGCGCCTGAAACCTGCGTTCTGGTTCCTCTTTTTGTTAAGGATGAGATCGCTGGGAGTGAGGTAGGAACTATGTGTGTCTGTCTGTCTCTGTCTGTCTGTCTGTCTGTCTCTGTATGTCTGTCTCTGTCTGTCTGTCTCTGTCTGTCTCTGTCTGTCTCTGTCTGTCTGTCTCTGTCTGTCTGTCTGTCTGTGTCTCTGTCTGTCTGTCTGTCCATCTGATTATCTGACCGTTTTATTCCACAAGCGGACAATCTCACATGTACGCAGATCGTTTATAATTAGAATGTTATACTAGTCTTCATAACTGTATGTACACCAAAGAGCGGATATGCAATTGGTACAATAAAGAATACACATACTTACTTACTTACTCACTTATATGTCTATCTGTCTGTATGTCTGTCTGTTTGTCTCTGTATGTCTGTCTGTCTGTCTGCCTATCTGTCTGTTTTGGTACAATAAAGAATATGCTTGCTTACTTATCTGTCTGTCTATCTGTCTGTCTGTCTATCTGACCTGTCAATCTGTCTATCTCTCTGTCTGTCTCTCTTTCTGTCTGTCACCCTATTTCTGTCTGCTGCATTGTCTACATATGCAGATCTGCAGAGACGGTCTCCTGCTTTTAGGAGATCATTTTAGCGTTTGGCGGAGGCCGACCGACAGACAGCCTTCGAGGAGGAACCGTCAGATTCCTTCCGAAGATCTGTCGGACTCCTTCGCATTGCTCGGCCGAGCATGAAACTTGCCCGACCTGCCAAGCGCCGTCCATCCATCTTCGTTATCTGACGGACATCCCCGTCTTGCCTCTCCTATCGCATCCATCCCTCTATGCATGGCTTCCGGATGCAGAGGCTGAGGCTGAGAGATGCAGACGCCCACCCATCCCGCATCACCTATTTAGCATCTCTGTCGCTTGCGCTATTCGAGTGGATCGCTTAACCTTGAGGCCATTTCTGTACCGATATTTACACCCACACGCACGTTCACACACACACATACACACGTACACACAAACACACACACACACACACACACACACGCACACACACACACACACGTGCGTATGATATACAGATAGTTACATACAATTTTGCAAGTATTATATATACATATATATGAATTTGTATAAATATATAAATATATACAGAAAATTATATATATATAAAATTTTATATATATATATTACATTTTATTTGCTATTTATGTATTATTTTGAATGTTTATATACATACATTTCTATACTCTACATATATATATATATATAGTCGGCTGTCTTTTTATGTATGTCTAGACTCATGTATACCTCTGTATGTATGTATGTGTGGGTTCGTGTGTGAGATCAACATATAAGTTTTTTTATATTAATTAATTTTTTTTCGCCCGAGGTAGAAATAATTCCTCAGGCTCTAAGAAACTATATATGAAGAGCGTTTTCGTTCTGGAGTTAGTTATTAGTTAATCAATTATAACCATAACCATAACCATAACCATAACCAAAAGTTTTATTGCTTTTTTTAGGTATCTTACAACATCACAAACAGAACATACATTGGCAAACAAAAAGCAAAGGGTGAGAAACCCTTAAGGGACCGATATGCATATCAATATATATATATATATATATATATATATATATATATATATATATATATATATATATATACATATAAATGCAAGCATGTATACGTGTGCAGTATGTATATGGATTTATGTGATTATGTTGATATGCATATATTTTAAATATAGGCGTGTATATGTATGTATCTGTATTTTATATAAGTACTTTTATAATATATATATATGTTTATGTATGTGTATATATCTGTATGTATATATATATGTGTCTGTATATTAACGCGGTTCATTTGCTATGCATCAGCCGAAACAAAGGAGTCGGATGCGCTTTCCACGGATGCTTCTCCCTCCGTAAATCTTCCTCCTCTCTGCTTCCCTCCTGACGTCCCATAAAACTCCATTCCCTTACCAACTGCTTCCGGTTGCCTCAAAGGCTCCGACCGGAACTAGGCCTGCAAACCGGAAGTTCACGGTGAACCTCGCCCGCGGTTTTTTTTCTAGCGACGACCAGATGGCGTTGTCGTATGGGCAGAGCACGTGACATATATAATGCTAACGTTTCAGACTATTCAAAGTCCATTTAGAATCATTTGGGCATTTAACATTTAAGCTACATTAAAAGTAATTTTTCAGTGCGCAGTAGTATTGATCAGCGTGCTGGACTATAGCTGGACCGAGAGGTCGGGGTTGTAGGACCTTTCTGAACTCTTCTGGACCCCTGCGGACCATTTTGGAACTTTGTGGAACCTTTGTTCCTTTGTGGACCCTTTTGCACCTTTTTAGACCTATTGTCCTGTTTTGAACTATTTGAACCCTTCAAGGCCTTTTTAGACATTTCTGAACAATTGACCCTATAAGACCATGTTGGACCGTTCTGGACCCTTGTGAACCATTGTACCCTTTCGGATCCATTTGAACCCTTTTGGACTTTTTTGGACTATAGTTTGTCGAGTTCGGACCAAGTGAACTATTGCGCGATCGAGTGATGGTAATTGGAAAAGACGCTGACGACTGACAAGAGCAGTGAAGCTGATCGACAAGGGGACAGGCAGTGATGGACCAACCCAACCCTCCACCCTGAAAGAGACATGCAGTGCTGGGCCAACCCAACCCTCCATCCTTAAAGAGACATGCAGTGCTGGGCCAACCCAACCCAACCCTCCATCCTTAAAGAGACATGCAGTGCTGGGCCAACCCAACCCAACCCTCCATCCTTAAAAAGACATGCAGTGCTGGGCCAACCCAACCCAACCCTCCATCCTTAAAAAGACATGCAGTGCTGGGCCAACCTAACCCAACCCTCCATCCTTAAAAAGACATGCAGTGCTGGGCCAACCCAACCCAACCCTCCATCCTTAAAGAGACATGCAGTGCTGGGCCAACCCAACCCTCCACCCTTAAAGAGACATGCAGTGCTGGGTCACCCAACCCAACCCTCCATCCTTAAAGAGACATGCAGTGCTGGGCCAACCCAACCCAACCCTCCACCCTTAAACAGTCAGCGTGGGAGTGCAGACGCAAGTTGCGAGGTTGTACAGATTTTCGGTTGTTACAGGAACGGAAAATGCTTATCCGATATCGATCTGCTTTCTCTAATTGATTATAACATTGATCTTAAGCAAACATCGATTGATTGGCGCTATTTAAGTCATTACATTAGATTTGATAAGAATACAGGGAGCGGACAAATATGAACTGATATACTGGAACCGGAATACAGGAGCAAGAAAATATAGGAACCTAAATCAATCAATCAATCGAAGAAACTTGATTATAGCGCCTCTTCAAGATATCTACTCAAAGGCGCTCCCGGCCCAACCACGGCTGAAAAGAGTAGGTATAAAATGCAGGTGAAGAGTTCCTAGGTAGGAGACAGAGCTCTAGAGGAAGCCCATTCCAGATAGTCCTACGATCGAGAAGGCTCGATGTTGCATTTATAGAAGTGCGTGAAAATGGGACACTCAGGTCACCGCGGACTGCAGGTGCGAAGGGATCGGCGGCCACTTTTGGCCGAAATAGGGCGAAAGAGCTCCTGCAGATAAGCAGGTGCGGTGCCAACTAAAATACAGTAACGTGGGAATACAAGAATCGCAAGTGCAGGAAACATAAATACAGGAAGCGGAAATGTAGAAACCGGAAATACAATGTAAGCCTCACCACGTGTGCAAGCTTATTTCACATCAGAGTCCGTACTCAACCACAACCTGTGAGCGACTGACTTTATTCTTAACACTCAGCAAGAAGATACATGTACATAAAATGAACTCATCCAATACATTCTGATTGGTTCAAATGTACCATTCTAAATAGCCTACAGAATCTTATCATTTAAGAGTCTCGTCTTATAGCATTATAATATAATTTACATACACAACATAAAAACCAAAATACCACTCCTATTAAAACGCAAATCAGTAAGTAGGCTCAGAGCCGGCTTTAGGTATAGGCGATATAGGCGGGTGCCTATATAGAGCGTCATTTTTCAGGGGCGGCAAATTCCGGAAAAATAAAGCAAGAAAAGTATATTTTACTGGAAATTTTAAATTTTAAGTTTTAAATATAAAAAGGGCGGCATTTTTGCCCTTGCCTATAGCACAAAACTGTCAATGGCTATCAAAGGCCGCCTCTGAGTATAGGCTTACATATCAAACGCATATGGCCTACAGCAACTGGAAATACCGCATTCAGAAATGTATAAAACGAAAGCTGGAATATATATATATATATATATATATATATATATATATATATACCGGGTGGCTCATTAAAAACGTTCCCAAACTTTGTTAACCTGGCTAAGATCTAATTTCAGAGATATCAAATTTTAATTTATACCAAATGTTAAGCAATTATTTCTGTGCACAAGTGTCAAATTTCAAGAGAGTACGTTTATTAAGTCACACCCTGCGGCAAGGTTATGACGTCATACCTGCTTACAAATTTTGCACAAAACTACGTAATTTATTTCGCCGCGAAGTAGCGAGAGTATCTTGATTAAACTAGTCCTCGAAGTAGTAAACATTAAAACATGGTGTTTTCAAATGATGATCTCGCTGTTATTAAGATATCATTTGAGGAGAAGGGTCAGGGCGAGGCAATCGAATCGTTCAGGAATATCCGCGTAAAAATTGGTCAAGACAAAGCATAAACCGAGTCATTAATAAGCTTATTGAAACTGGTTGCGTCTTCAATTATTCCAGAAAGACTTTATCATGAGACTAGTCGTTTCTCTAAAAAAATAATGGTATCTGCTGGAGTTTCGATGCACGGTAAAACAGACATCATCTTCATTGATCCTCAGAAAACCAAAGTCAATGGAGAGTGTTACGTCGGCTTGTTACGCAATAAGCTCATTCCCCAATGTCGTAGACTCTATCCTGACGACAATTACATCTTTCAACAAGCTCCTTCACATCGTTGCAGATTGGCTCAGCAATTTCTTCAAGCAAACACCACTGATTTCATCCACAGTGATGCCTGGCCACCAAACTCTCCCGATCTAAATCCTCTGGACTACTATGTATGGAACGCCCTAAAGGAGCTTGTGTATGCTGGTCGCAGAAAACTGTTTCTAAATACTGACGAACTTAAGCAGGTCATTGAAGCAAAATGGTCTCTATTAGACGACACACAGATAGAGAAGTCAATGGGACAGTGGAAACACCGTTTAAGGGTCGTTACAAGAGAAGGCGGAGGATCAATTAAACATCTGTTCGCGTAAAACGTCATCATAAACAACTGTGCAAAATTTTGACCATGGGTCATACAGTTCTAACAACAATTTCTCTCAAACTGTTGAGTATTTTGCGCTAAATTTTGGCTGTGCTGTACAAATATGAATCATGATTAGTTTGATGTAATATGATTCAATTTACTTTAAAATTGTTTAATTGCCAGGTTAACAAAGTTTGGGAACGTTTTTAATGAGCCACCCGGTATATATGGGTCATATCGTAATCGTAAACTTCAACTTCTAAAGCGCCACTCGACAGCCAAGCGCAGGGCACCAGTTTATTCACGAGCTTTCTCTCCTGCAAGGTCGGCCTTTGAACTGCCAGCCTTTCGATTGAGCAGACAGACCAGTAGGTCAGAGCGCCACTACAATAACTCTCGCCAACATGTTTTTTCCGGCCAAGGTCAGCCTTCGTCGCCGCGTACCTGACCTCTCGGAATCGCCTCGATTCCAGACGACACCAGCGCCGGCCCAATAGCATGTGGGGGTCAGAGGTCGTGCCCTGACAAATGACCCCTGGTCGGCCAGCGGTGTTCTAACCGGAGCGGATCGAACGCATAAATCGCGAGCTTAAACGTCCCGAAAGTCCAACGCACGACGACTAATCGATGCAAAGCGCCGGAAACATCAAACGAAAGGGACAGTCGCACTGGCCGCCGAAAGTTTACGCGGGAACGGTTTTTATGAGGCTGTTGACGTTGCTGTCGACGGCGCGGTTTCGGTCGAACGACAGTTAAACTTTGTGGTTGTCGTGAGGACCGTCGTCGTGTGCGGCGCAATATAAATGGACGATGACTACGCTTGACCTCGTTTAATTGGGCATGACCTGAAGAAATCGATGTCAGTGTTGCTCAGTTTTCTTCAAGCTTTATTTGATGTTTGTACAGGGGCGTAACCAGGGAAAGATATCGGAGGGGTGTTAAGTTTTGGGGGTTTCCATTGGAAATGGTCGTATTTTTCTACAGTTTTAGTTTTTAATAACAGTAATGCATTCATGGGCGCCCGCACATAGGGGCAAGAGGGCGCACTTGCCCCCCCCCCGGAAAGATGATACCTATATTTTAACTACTACTTTTTAGTGTTTAACAAATTTCTTCACACTGACGCACGAATTTAAAACAATATTCAATCAAAATTAGTTTGGATATTGTTTTAAATTTTACATTTGAAACCCTCTATAAAAACGTCCCATGTTCGTAATTTCCAGTTTGCATTTTGTAAGATCTTACTAAAAAATTTAACCGTGACCATTGTATTTTACCCCCTCCTGCAAAAATATCTGCGGGCGCCCATGAATGCATTGGGGGAGGGGTTTCACCCGTAAAAACACCCTAAATTTTATTATATTATCTGTGTGTACCTATGAAAAGAAGTATATAACTGCTCTCTATCTAGTCTTCGGGCAATCTGATCTTGCGCTTCAAACGCTACCTCTCGACAACCCCTCTGACTTGACGTGGCGTTGAGCTTAGTTTTCAAATATTGGGCTTAAACGTTACTGTTTACCGTTATAGAGTTAACTGCAATCACGTGGGACACGGTAGCCGATTGGTTAGAATGCTGGCCTTGTATCGCGGAGAGTACGGGTTCGATCCTCCTCCCCTGAGACGGTTACTGTGTAGGGACCTTGAGCGAGTCTTTCACTCACAATTGCTCAATACCATCGATTGATGCTCGATCACTGAAGCGGCGCTTAATAAGTGCATAATAATAATAATAATAATAATAATAATAATAATAATAATAATAATAATAATAATAATAATAATAATAATAATAATAATAATAATAATAATAATAACTTACATGTTATGCAATTTAAATCTTAACAACTAACAGAACAGACAGCCTGCAATACACGGCGCTAATAGCAGCCTACAAAGCATATCCGCCCTACGGGATCGAACTCGGTACCTCTCGCTCTCCATGCCAGCGTGTTATCCAATGCGCCGTTGCGCGATAATAATGATGGTGATCAGTCAATCAATCCATCGGAATTTATATAGCGCCCCTAAATATCTCTACTCAGAGGCGCTCCCAACACAGGTCAGGCGGAAGAGAACAGTCGTGAGCAACCTGGACCCGCAGTTTTGAGGAGCCCGCATTTTCGGAACCTGAAGATGTCATTCACGATTTCCTCGTATGAAAGTTCGCATGGCTTCGCCGTAACGTACTGCACCGTAAGTCCTAGCTGGTGATGACAATGACGGAGTGTTAAACATGTAAGACTTCACACATATGAAACTTAGTCAACTATATATATATATATATATATATATTCTCTAATTTAAATACTGATATGACTGATTAATAATGATTTATGCATTTCTTGTCGTTCGTTTCTACTGGCGCTGTACTAGGTAATCTGACACTTTTTTAGAAACAAATACATAGGCCTAACAAGAACAGCATCTTTAGGCATTTAATACTCACTAGTTGGTTGTCAGAGGGAGCCTTGGGAAGATAATCACAGCACCAGTGCCCGCACTTAATGCGGCCTGTGAGCAACTTATTAACGGAGAAGAGGGGACCATGGGGAGGAGATGGATCTCCAGGGGAAGGCCGTTCCATGTCGTTGGGCCTATGACGTAAAATGCCGGGCGCTGCATTGTAGTTGTGCTAGCAAAAGGAACAGCCAGGTCTCCGTGGGCGGCGGAGCGGAGGCTGCGACCACTGCGAGACCAGACTGAGCAGCAGAGCTCTCCAAGATTAACGCCACGCCCAAGAAGCAGACCAGGGATGGATGGATGGATGGATGGATGGATGGATGGATGATGATGATGATGATGATGATGATGATGATGATGATGATGATGATGATGATGATGATGATGATGATAATAATAATAATAACCACAATAAGAGTAATAATAAAAGCAATAATAACAACAAAAAAAATTATAAGTATCCCATTTGCGATCCCTCACTGACCTAGCCCGCTTGACAAACATTCCGTCAGGGTCAGCCAACGGGTCACTTGCTAGTTATTATCTTTTATTACGCCTCTCAGTGCGCTTTAGTGGTTGCTGAACGCAGTCACTGACCATCCCTGCGAAGTACTGGCAATATGCTCGTCCGTTTATCTAATTACGTCCGGTGAGTGCGTCCGGTTGCCATCCAGCGCCCAGTCGGTCGCCGACGCCATCCGGCCGGCCGCTGCTGCGCCATCGCCGCATTGGTCAAGTCGTGCGGCGCTTATTGAAAATTCCGCCAGCAACGAAACGGAAGAAACTAAACCGCACGAGACACAGTAAGAAACCGTTTCAATTCACACTGCAGTTGCGACGTCACAGACACCGTACCAGACCGCCGGTAGCCAATAGGACTATGATAAGACCAAGGACAAGATGGACTGAGCCAAGGTTAAGGTCAAACCAAGGTCAAGAATAACGACAGAAGCGTACAAGATATATATATAAATATATAATAAAGGCGTTTTTAACGTTTGAAACAAACGTTAAAAACAGTGCAACAAGTTTATATCTTAAAATGCGCCTCATATGTCTCGTTTTACATTGCAATTAAATTCACCCGAGAAGATATATAAAGTTACTCGTATATTAGAACACCCGAAGCGCTATATAAGGTTACTCGTATATTAGAAGAGCTAAGGAATAATTTTAGATTGCAATCCTGGATAAAAGCGATAGAAGATGCCAACTGGTACACTTTAGAGATCGATTGTATCTGGGGTGAATTATTTGACCACTTCAAGCACAAATTTTATAAGCCTGCATAAAATACAAAATATAAAACAAGTAAAACCAAACTCAGTCGCTAGTGCAGCACAGTCGAGGGTAACCGGTTGTCATGGCAACACATGTACGTACTGAACCCTCAAATTACTGCACCCGTTGCGGTTATCCGTCTTCTGTGCGGCGTACAGGAATAACACACGCGAAGAAACGAGAAGACAAATTGCTGGCTTTAACAGCGCAGGACGATATTCGCTCATTTCGCTGGCTAATGATTTCGATGCGGGGCCCCGTAATCTATATTGGATGATGAAATAGTCATCCGGATTGTCATTTATGGTGCGCCTTTACACGGCCGAATGCACTACACGACAATAAAGATGGCTTTGTCGGACTTGGATGGCCGTTTCAAGCGCTTAAGCGCCAGACGTTGTTGCAGCTGGTAAACAAGGTCCGCTGCACAAGCGCTACCTATTAGTAAGCGAATCGCTTGCAGCGCTCAGTTGAGATGAGAACGGGTGATGTACAGCCCTGTTTATATGCTTTATTCATGAATTAGGTAACGTTAATTTTATGGGAGTATTTACGCGATGGTTTTACGGGTTCAAACCCCCTCCGAAATAAATGCATTAATGTTATTAACAACTAAAAATGTAGAAAATACGACCATTTCCAATGGAAATTGCCCGAAAACTTAAAACCCCTACGAATTTTTTCCTGGCTGCGCCCCTGGTTAATTTATTTTTGTTTTGTTTTGTAAATCGGAGCAATACTTTGTCTTCCTGCTAAAGACGATCGCAATTTTATTTATGAGTCTTTTTTAAAATATCTACTGAATATCATTCTCTCTTAAGTCTCTTAAGATAGATAAGATAGATAGATAGATAGATAGATAGATAGATAGATAGATAGATAGATAGATAGATAGATAGATAGATAGATAGATAGATAGATAGATAGATAGATAGATAGATAGATAGATAGATAGATAGATAGATAGATAGATAGATAGATAGATAGATAGATATATGATATCACATGACATTACATATCATATATATATATATACAATTCAATCAATCAGTCTAAATATCGATCACCACTCGATTCCATAGGACTGGCACCGCTTCACCCCCACCCCCACCCCACACCAATCTCACCCCTCCCCTTCGAACCACAGCCGCGTGGATTTCGGAAGGTTCATCTCCCAAGGTCCTGACAAATTGGGCGTTGGCATGCGGTGCCCTTCCATCCGGCATAAATCCATTTCCCCGCGAGACTGTCGCGGCCGCTCCAGCAAAAATAGGCGCACTATCAATTATTCAGTCGACCGCCGGAGCCTTAGCCAGCCGGCGCAGTCGATCTGTTGGGGCGATGTGCCTGCGCCGGGCACTATGTCCCGCTATGGCTGCCTCAGCAACCGACGCCGCTTGGGATTCGAACCCGGTGTGCCTGCCGAGCGGGCAGGGAGGCACAGTGTACTAAGGGCCTTTGGCTATGACCTTACTGTAAGGGTTGCCTGAAGAGGGAAGGATTTGAAATGCAAGGCAAGTTGCCGTTGTGTAAGGTAAGGTAAGGTTAAAGTTCAGATAAGGTAAGAGACTGAACAGTCATGACATATGTTAGCTTTCGACTGGAATCCGTTGATTGGTTCCTCGTGTGTGCGCAGGCCCGCCACTGGTGACTCTTTCAGCTTACTGATGTGCATTGTTTTGCTAGCTGATGTAGTATTTTCGTTCGTAATGACACTTAACATCATAGGCTAGCGCAGAGAGCGCCTCTGAGTAGATATCTGGAAGAGGCGCTATATAAATTCTCTGAATGAATGAATGAATGAATAAGGTAAGGTAACGTCAGGAAAGATAGAGAAGTGAGTTAAGGTATGGTAGAGGTAGATAAGGCGAAATAAGCAAAAGGCAAGGGAAGACAAGAGAAACGAAGGGGAGGAAAGGGTATACAAAAGAGATGGGCAGAAACTGGAAAGGAAGGGAAAGCAAGGAAAACATGAGAAGGGATGAGAGGGTATCCTCAAATTATGGTAAGGTCGTCTGGGGTACAGAAAGTACTTGCAAGCAGGACCTAAATAGTGTATATCGTGACACAAAGTGTACAGTTGACTATATAGTCTGGAGCGTGGAGTGTGCAAGGTGGTAATAGCATTTTTAGAGGGAATAGATCAACTGCACACGATTTCATTCTAATACCCGAAGTTTTATTTACCAGTTCAAGTATAGGTTTGACAGTTTGAAGAAGAGTGTGCAAGTTACATTTCTGAGTATTTTCGGCACTGCTTGCAAGGTACGGGAAACCCTGTCAGGTATAACGTTAAGGGCATCCTATATAGCTACGGTCATCTAGGATTATTGTAGGAGTATGACTAGGGTATGGAAAGAGTAGGACTAGGATATGGTAAGAGTAGGACTAGGATATGGTAAAAGATTACTAGGATATGGTAGGAGTAGGACTTGGATTCGGTAAAGATTACTAGGATATGGTAGGAGTAGGACTAGAATATGGTAAAAGATTACTAGGATATGGTAGGAGTAGGACTAGGATTCGGTAAAGATTACTAGGATATGGTAGGAGTAGGACTAGAATATGGTAAAAGATTACTAGGATATGGTAGGAGTAGGACTAGGATATGGTAAAGATTACTAGGATATGGTAGGAGTATATAGGACTAGAATATGGTAAAAGATTACTAGGATATGGTAGGAGTAGGACTAGGATATGGTAAAAGATTACTAGGATATGGTAGGAGTAGGACTAGGATATGGTAAAAGATTACTAGGATATGGTAGGAGTAGGACTTGGATAGGGTAAAAGATTACTAGGATATGGTAGGAGTAGGACTAGGATATGGTAAACGATTACTAGGATATGGTAGGAGTAGGACTAGGATATGGTAAAAGATTACTAGGATATGGTAGGAGTAGGACTTGGATATGGTAAAAGATTACTAGGATATGGTAGGAGTAGGACTAGGATATGGTAAACGATTACTAGGATATGGTAGGAGTAGGACTAGGATATGGTAAAAGATTACTAGGATATGGTAGGAGTAGGACTTGGATATGGTAAAAGATTACTAGGATATGGTAGGAGTAGGACTAGGATATGGTAAACGATTACTAGGATAATTATGGTAGGGGCATGACTAGCATAATTTTTTTATGGTAAGAGTATGACTAGGTTATGGTAAGTGCATGACTGGGATTATGTGGATATGGTAAGGGTATGACGAGATAAATTGATGCATATACATAAGGAGGTACTGTCAAAGTGGTAGTACCGCCTATCTCATACCATGGTCCACAAATATAAACATTTTACTGTCACTGCCTGAAGCCATTGTAAGAGATCTGGACGTTAAAGATGGACGACTGTAATCAACTGTTTTTAAGGGGACCGGTTGTTTTTGGTTGTCAGAATGATGTCCGTCGAGACCAATTTCTCTAATTTCTGGCCCACGCATGCACTTTTAACTCTTCTAAAAGCTGCCATCTTGTGTTTTTTATTTGGGGCCGGATGGCGTCCGCGAACAATTCATTCCTAAAGACCGGATGGCAACAGCGACCGACTGACGCTTATATCGGACGCTCAAATTATGTGCATGCGACAAGCTGCACTAGGGGGAATAAGAATGTATGTGTGTTCGTGTGTGTTTGTGTGTGTGTGTTTGTAAGTGGATGTATGCTTGTGTCACAGTTGTGTGTGTATGCGTGTGGGCGTATGTGTGGTTTTACGTGGGTGTATGCGTGTGGGTGTATACTGTATGCGCAGTGGCGTAAATCATGGGGGACAGTCCCCTCTGCCCCCCCAAGTTTTGACTTAAGATCTTCTGTCCCCCAAAAATCTGGCCCTCGTAGGTACTCTGTCCCCAAGTTATGTATAGATTTTCGCCTCTGTGTATGCGTGTGTATGTGTTTGCGTTTGTATGTGGGTCTATGCTTGAGTGTGTGTGTGTGTAGAAGAAGAAGTAAATGATGATGATGGATGATGATGACTGTGAATACTGCCTTAATTCCGGGACCCGGTGCGGTTGTCACTTGAGCTGCTTTTGGCTCCATTCGGGGCTGATGCAAGAAGCGTCACTGATGCCGGTCGCAACAACCTGCATCCAATCCTCGTAATTGCTTAAGCTGGATGTAGACCGAGATCAACTTCTCGACCGGATGGAGACAACTACCAATTCGTTTTCGCCTAATTACACGACTGTAAAGAGTTACAGCCTCGACGGGTGTGTGCGTGCGTGCATGTGTGCGTCGTCTGCGTAATTTAGCGTAATGGAATGCGTTTATATTGCTCTCGATTTTGATCTGCACGAGAACGTAGGAGTCCAATTAATTATGAGGAAGCTTCTCATTTGGACCCTGCACGCGCGCGAAAAATTGAATATTTGTCGCCGAACGTGTGAAGATGAAGAATATGGCATCTGTCGCAGTCTCGCAGAACGTGGCACCAGTCGCAGAATGTGGAATGAGTCGCAGAATATGGCAGTCGCTGAAAATGATATCAGTCACTGAATACGGCAGCAGTCGCAGAACGCGGCATCAGTCGCAGAGTGAGGCATCAGTCGCAGAATGTGCACGGCATGAGTTGCAGAATACGGCAGTTGCAGAAAATAATATTAGTCAGCAGAAAGTGACATCAGTCGCAGAATATGACATCAGTCTCAGAACGTGGCATAAGTGGCAGAAAGTAGAATATGGAATAAGTCACAGAACGTGGCATCGGTCGCAGAAAATGACATCAGTCGCAGAATATGACATCAGCCGCAGAATTTGGAATGAGTCGCAGAATATATCAGTCACTGAGAATGATATCAGTCACAGAATACAGCAGCAGTCGCAGATTGTGGTATGAATTGCAGAATATGGCAGTCGCAGAAAATTATTTTAGTCACAGAATACGGCATCAATCGCAGAACCTGGCATTAGTCGCAGAACGTGGTATGAGTTGCAGAATATGGCAGTCGCAGAAAATAATATTAGTCACAGAATACGGCACCAGTCGCAGAACTTGGCATTAGTCGCAGTGAGGCATTAGTCGCAGAATGTGGCAGTCGCAGAAAATGTTATTAGTCACAAAATGACATCAGTCCCAGAAATTGACATCAGTCTCAGAACGTGGCATAAGTGGCAGAAAGTAGAATATGGAATAAGTCACAGAACGTGGCATCGGTCGCAGAATTAGGCAGCGGTCGCAGAAAATGACATATGGCATCAGTCGCAGAAATTGACAGGAGTCGCAGAACGTGGCATCAGTCGCAGAATTAGGCATCACTCGCAGTAAATGATACAGGGCATCAGTCGCAGAACGTGGCATCAGTCGCAGAATATGGCATCGGTGGCGCAATATAGTGGCGCCGAGCTGGAGACTGCCTTGTCACGAAGCAGAATGTTCCATAATCCTCGCTCCAAATAAGCAAGACGTGCAGCCGCAAGAAGCAGATTAAGTAGACGTCAAGATGTACTCGTCGCAAAGACATTGCATGCCGAAAGCTAGTGTGGCCAAATGGTCCGCATATGGTGTCTGGTAGAAAAGGGACGCGCATAGACATGACTTACGAAACTTAATGTGGCCAGAGACATGTGGTATCTGGTAGGAAAGGCATCTATCATCGCTTCCAGCTCAGCTATTAATTTTGTCTGATTATTCTAAAGAGCCGCAACACACTCCCAACAGTATTAACTGTTATAGCATCTAACAAGCTCCGATTTCAACTGGGCTTACCCTAGGTAGTGACCTGTTTCATTGTGCACTATTAAAATGGCGCTACAGAAGTTCAGACTAGATTTTATCAGATTAGATTAAATATTGTGTCTAGAACAATCGCAAAACACTATTATAGGGCAATGAATTGTCTGGCGTACAAGAGTTTTCACGCAGCACTTCTGTGTACGAGAGCATTTTATGGTTAGTAGCACGATTGTTTTGTCCTAGAAGAGAATGGTCCATCCTCACACAGAATGGTTTTTCCTAGCAGAGAATGGTTTTTCCTATAGCAGAGAATGGTTTTTCCTAGCAGAGAATGGTTGTTGGAAGAGTAGTAGTGGTAGTAGGTGTATCTGCTGTTTCCAGAGACGGTGGATAAATGTCTGCTTGAAGACAACTTCGGCTTTATCTGCCAGAAACATGTTTTTGATGAGCAGCCTGTAGTTGCATCAGTGTCTGGTTTAAACAGACATATCTCGATGGGTCTACTGTAGTGGGCAGTGGGGGAAGGGGTTCATCTCGACCGGCGCAGTTGACGCGAGGAGAGCCAGATGACCCTCTGTCATCTGCCAATTGTCGCAAAGATGACAGATGACGGGCATAATAACATCTTGCTTGTTTTGCCAGATGTCAGGAGACACGTTGCGGCGATATTGGACCTGCGAAACATCAGCGGTGACAGAGCAGACCTAAATTGCCTTCGGGAGCAGGGTAGGACGAGACGAGATGCACGCCTAGGGTATTGTAGAGTAGCACAGACTCTACAGTATATTAGATTAGGGTAGGAAAGGGCAGATTAAGACTGGATACTATATGGTAGGTTATGGTAGGATAGGTTAGGGTAGGATATAGGTTTGGGTAGATTATGGTAGGATGGGATTCGGTTAGGTAGATTACGGTAAGATATTGTAGAGTATGGTAGAGTATAGATTTTGGTACGATCGGATATGGTATGGTAATGTATGGTAGAGGAGATTCTGGTATGGTAGGGTAGGTAGAATATGATAGGACACGGTGGTAGGTTAGGGTAGGATATTGTAGGGTATGGTTTATAGGTTACAGTAGATTAGAATAACATTGGGTTGATAGATTAATGCAAGATAGGGTAAGGCAGATTAGAATATAGGGTAGATTATGGTAGGGCAGGGTATGGTTTGAGTATGGTAGGGTAGTATGGATGTTAGAGTATGGGTAAGGTAGTATTAGTGTTATAGGGTTACTTAGTTAGCGCGGAGTAGTGTAGGGTAGTGTAGCCTAAGGTCCAGCAAGGCAGGGTAATTTACTGATGTTTGTAGCAGGGTGAGGTAGGAGGAGTAGCATGTGCATGGTCAGGGCATGCCAGCTTAGGGTTCTTATACTGTGGTAGAGTAAGACTAGAAGTTCTCCTTTACGGTTATAACAGATATAAGCTAGAGTAGAATGTGGTAGGATAGAACGAAACCTGTGCCTAAAGTAGAGCACGGTAAGGGAATGTAGGTATACGGATAGTATAGGGTTGCAAAACATTTTACGCTAAACCTGAACATTTATTTAGCGCATTTAGACTCTCGAAAGAGATGCAGGTCAGCCGACACTTACCTTTGACCAAGGGTGACAGCATGAGCAGGTTGACGAGGGCACCCCCGTGACGGTGCCCGAGAACGGTGACCCGAGCGGGGTCACCTCCGAGCGCAGAGATGTTATCGCTTATCCAGTGCAAGGCAGCGATGATATCCAGCAGTCCATAGTTACCAGATGCATGCGCATCACCCGTACTCAGAAATCCTCGAACAATAACAATAAACAATACTCAGCGATGATTATGAAGACGACGACGATGACGGATGATAGTGAAAATGATGATGAAGATGATAATTAAGATAATTATGATGATGACGACGATGATGACGGATGATAATGCAAATGACGATGAAGATGATATTGAATTGTAACGATGATGACGACGACGATGATAATGATAATAGAGATGATGAAGACAATAATGATGATGAAAATGATGAAGACAATGATGATGGTAATAATGATGATAAAGACGATAATGATGATAACAATAATGATGAAGATGATATTGATCCTATGGTGACGATGACAATGGCGACGACGATGATGAAGTTGGCGATGACGATGATGAAGTTGGCGATGACGACGACACTGATGATGATAATGTTGACATTCAGGGTCGCTAACTGTGTTTGTCTGAAAGCAATTAGTTCTGTTGGAATTTACTGATTAAATCTTGGACTGACAAGGTCAGGATCTCGTTCTAAACCTAGAGCAAACATTCATCACCACATGGCAAACAAGCCGGAAGGGATATATATTCACTGTAAAAAACTCAGAATTAGTTTAGCGCCACCTAGTGCATAAACTGGTCTGAGGCGCTGCTTGCGTCATTGCTTTCTCAATCTAAGAAAAGGTTTGACGACATCCATATCCCCAACGCATCCAGTGTCCGACTCATAGCCGGGACTGCAGAGGTGGCATTTGATGACAGACAGTGCAAGTATGCCTGTATGTAATCTGCATAAATGATGCACATGGGAGTTCTAAATGTTAGAAATATATTTTTATGCAAGAAATGGGGCTCAATGCCTTCCAACTCCAATGCTAAGTCTCGTATTATATCATGCTTTTCTTAACAGAAAGCTGTCTGAACTTCTTTTCCATTTGAAGCTGTTTAATTAGATTGTCTAGTTCCGTCCTACCTAAAACGCCCAGACGATAATTCAGCGTGACGACGATCATTCGACCGAAGGCGGCCATGACACTTCCGTCGTAGGCGTTTCCGGTTCCGGTCTCGTAGCTCTCGCCGTGGACGAATAGAACGACAGAAAGGCCAATGCTTGTCGACTCGTTCCGCCCTAAAAGACACAGAAGAAACGGAAATTATTTTAGGCCACCCTATTAGGC
The DNA here is from genome assembly GCA_020284085.1 of Aporrectodea caliginosa. NCBI lineage: Eukaryota > Metazoa > Annelida > Clitellata > Crassiclitellata > Lumbricidae > Aporrectodea > Aporrectodea caliginosa. The sequence continues at coordinate 799,130 of JACEVL010000176.1, read as the reverse complement.
GGAATAAAACACACGGAGAATTCTATTTTGCACATCTCTGAATTGTATTGTATTGTATTTGTTAATTTATATAGCGGCGCTCACAGCAGTGGCCATTCAGTAGCGCTCCCAGTGCGAGAACCCCTAGAGAAGAAGAAGGTTTTGAGGAGGGAGAAGGCTGTAAGAAGAGACCCAGAAAGAATGGCAGCACGTAGAGAAGAGGGAATGGCATTCCATAGAAAAGGCCCAATAGAATTGACGTGGCGTGACGTCATTTGAAAAGTAGCCTAATTACGTCATTATTATTATTATTATTATTATTATTATTATTATTATTATTATTATTATTATACTGTTATTTATAGCGCTCCTCAACAAATAGGAATCTTGCACAAAAGCGCGTATCAGAAAAATCAATCATAGTAAATCTTAAACAAATATATTTTAAGGTTAGTTTTGAAAATCGAAAACGTTGAGGATTTGCGAATAAAGTAGGCCTACGGGAGTTTGTTCCATTCAGCCATAAAAGCGTAACACTCGTAGCATAAACAAATATTAAATAAATATTTTGTAGAATGAAATATTGTTCAAAAACCGAGGTCATCGCAAAATGTTTTCGCAATACACCCAGGTGAAATCTAGAAAGCTCCTCCGAAATTTGTTCTGCATACAGCCCCGATATTTCATCATCAGCAACAACAATGTCGCCATCATTATTAACGTGTCGGCCATCAGCTCTGGATGAGAATCCATTGACTGGGCTCTTCGTGTTTGCCAGTGGTTACTCTTCTAGTCAACTGTTATTCGAACTGTATTCGTTTTCGACTGACCGTCTGGTTATATTGACTCTAACAGCATTTAGAATAGCGCAAGTAGCAACTCTCAGTAGGAATCTTGGGGGCGCAATATACATTTTTGGAATGAATGATTGAACGAATCAGTTCCTGACGCCAGCCATTTGGCAGCTATGGGTACGAACAACTGATCTCCATTGTCTTAAGATCATTTTTCAAGCCAGTGCCTCTCTCAATGTTAGTTCAACTCCTATTATGTCCTAATTTCTATTGTTTAACTTTATCGCAAGCAGTCTGGAACTGCCTTTGTTTCTCTTTCCTTTGAATCTCACCAGTATCATGCAGTATGTAGTGCATTTATGTATGTAAATGCAGTAGGCTATGTAGTGCATTGTATAAGGAAGTAGTTATAACATGAATATTTCATCAGTTTGAACATCGCATAGTCTTGTGTTTATAATATCGAATCTTCTAATAATTATTTGCAATACTGGATATTCCAACTATCATTGAATGTTCAAAATTTCTAAGATAACATTATGCAGTGACGTGCCAATGCAGTTCCACGAAGCATATCATATAACGGTTCCTCCTATTGTGACGTGACCCGACGTTATAATAACGTCGTTTGATGTGACGTCATGCAATTGGATCGTCATTTTGTAATGTGGCGCCCCACAGCGGCTGCCTGCCGCACTCATCATGCGATCATTTCAAGCAGAAAGCCAGGCAAAAGGGAGGGGAAATTCTTCTAAATCGACATCGACCACAAAAGAGAGCGCGGGGAGCGAACATTAACACGACTGAGAATTCAGTTTCGACTGCGGATAGGGATCAGTTGGATTACAAGGAACACATCAATTAAGTTTCAATTTTACTTTTGTCCAATTTCTGTAACATGAAATTATTTTGTGTCAACAGAAGTTTATATTTCAACGAAAACTATTCTTTGATAAAACAACAGAGCACAGAATTTGGTCAAATGCTTAATAAAACATTTCTGTGTTGCCATTTAAACTTAACCAACAGCTTTTGAACTGTTAGATTTTATGATTCATTTTCCCTCATGACTAACCCTAACTCTTCCTCCCCTATATGTTCTCCTTAATTGAAATACAATAACTTCTCTCTTTTAATTCTTGGCTTGTAGACATGTATATATACATTTTTTTTTAATGTATTATAAGCTTGCCATGTACAGTGTTGTGCGTTTGCTAATGCGTCTCATTAAAGAATATGCTTACGTACATACTTACTTAATCGTATATAGCGCCTTTACGAAAAACTCTCAGACATGCAGGGTTTATTCAGTAATGCATGTCTAACATGTTGAAGTTCAATGCTGCCGAGTTTGAGTATCGGACTTATTCTTCATTTCTGCTACTGATTTCGTGCGTTTATGGTGTATTTTATTCGCATGTCGTCTTGTCTTTGTGACTCTACAAGAATGAATGGGCTTCCCGGTATACGCGGTCGAGTATACGCAGGGCCGGATTAAGACTTCCGGGGGCCCTAAGCCAAGAGACATCCGGGGGCCCTAACCCCAAAGCAAAGTTAGTTGTCATATTACGTGTAGCCTATCTGAACACAAAGCTCTAAATGTATATTGTATTGAATAGGCTAATTTACGAGCTAATAGAGTAATTTCTTTGTGAAATGAGAACAATTACAATTATCAAACAAAAACTTAAAGAAACATCTTCCTTGATTTCTGCCTGGCAAATTCTTCAACAATATCATCAAACTGCATTTTGCCGAAGGACATCTGATTCGATGCACATCAGGCTAAGTGAACTTAGCTTTTTCTGGAGCATGGTAGATCTTAAATAATTTTGTATTCGTTTTAGCTGAGAAAAGGATCGCACTCCCGAACAGTTTGTGACCATCAAACTCAAAAAATACGTAGTGCTATTTCAACATTTAGGAAAACAAATTGAAGACCGTCTTCGAAAATAACATCATATAAGTCTTTATGGTGGGGTCTCTTGCTTGGGGGTAAACCTGCTGCACGGTGTTAACCACGCTTTTGATATTTGTTTTGCGCCTTTTGACATAACAATGGAATTGGTCAAGTTCATTTACGAAGGTAGTGTCAAAATCCTCTGGATATTATGATTCAATTAAACGTTCAGCCTGCTCAATGCTCATTGCGTGTTTCATTTGTTAGGCCTATCTGGTAACTCCAAATAAATGAGAAACGAAAACTTATCTGCGATATGTGTGTAGCCTACACTGTGGCTCTTTTTGCAAGTTCGTTGACAGAACGTCAGTTATAGGCATTAAATGTCTAAAAGCGAAATTTATCCCTTGGGCTCAAATCTGCGTCTTCACCTTGTCCATCATTAATTTGTCTTCTTAGAAGTATTTTTCTTGAGTTCATTCTCCTATATTCAACGTCAAGGAGTCGTCCCAAATCTAAGTCATCCCTAGCAGTAGCAGTGGTTTCGGTTGCACTCAATGCACTTATTGCGCTGTTTGGTGCTCGCAAAGGCAGCTTAGGCAGGGCTTGAAAAAACCATGTAGTCTATAGAGACGTCCATCATGTCCTTCTTTTTCTTTTAAAAGTTGTTTTTTCTTTCTTTTTTCATATCCACACCTGATATGACCGCTTCATTATTTATAAATGTCACTGACCGTTCAAATATCATAATGTTAATATGTTCCGCTATTCAAAATTAAGTAATTTCAGAATTGTTACCCTATTGCGTCCGCCGCCAGATCACCATGTCAAAAAAAGTGTCAATCAACGTCAATATGGTCGACATATATGTCGATGGTCGACACAGAGTGGGATAGACCATAGACATCTTATATAATTATAACTAGACAGAGCTTCCTGTGTTGAGCTGCCCAGTGACGTCGAAGCAGCCGATGATGGGCGATAATAGAGCATAAAACAGAGAGTACATGGTATGCGCGTCTAAATATAGATATCGATGCGCAATCATTCGTCAATGGGGAGCCAACATGGCGCCCAGCCAAAACAGTAACGAGGCTTCAGCAAAAATCACGTGATACCACCGGCCTGGGATAGACTCAATATACGTCGATGGATATACTATAGAGTTTCGGCTTTCAGCCTTTGACGTATGCCGTCGGTCGCTAGGGGCGCCTATGCAGACTGTGAATGTGAGACTGCTACTATGGTCAGTATTCAGTAAGTAAGTAGTAACTAAAACTTGCTGGCGCTAAAAAATGTTTCAGGGTAACGCTGAATTATTTAAAATTATACGAAAATTAGGAATTTGCTACAACAATTTGATTTAATTTCTCCAGATTTTGGGGCCCCCAAAACCTCCGGGGCCCTAAGCCATGGCTTATTTTGCTTATGCGTTAATCCGGCACTGAGTATACGGCAGTGCTTCAAAAAGTGGTGATCCGCGGACCGGTGCCGGTCAGCGAGCCCTCAGATGCCGGTCCACAAATTGAGTCATGAAACTGGTCAAATTGTCTCGGATTCAAGAATTGGCTTTTATATTTTACAAGTCATAAGACAAATCACTTATTAAGGTAGCATTTAAAGATCAATAGAGTCACATAATTGGCTAAACATGCATTTAATCAATTTTAATACATATTTGAGAAATTTAGGTAATCGAAAACGAAAAAGAGAGATTATTAATAAAGTTGGCACCGGTCCTCCTGAGGTGAAAGAGGTGCAACGTGTGCTGCGAACGCTACCGCCCACCATCGCTCTGTACTATCGACGCAGCTTAGTCCAGAGACCCTGAACATGATTCCATCTGACAACTATGGATGGAAATCCTATCGTTAGGTTCTACGTGTGTGCGTGGGCACTCCATTAGTTATTATTCTAGTCTTGTCTGCATATTTTTGCATGTTTTCGACTTCTCCATTCGCAATGACATTCAACAACATATGTACGGCGCTTTGTGACGTACGAAAAGGCGCCACATTAAATATCCGTCATGCATACATAAATACATGTACGTGGCCTTCTCTGAAAGGCGTCACGTCATTGCAAATTACGTCACGGTCTGTCCATAAACCAACGACATTCACACGCACACGCCCAGTCACGTGATCGTCCCAGAGGCGCGGTATTACGTCACTTCGACGTTCTGTCCGGCAGAAGACGGCTTAAATAATTGAGGAGCAGACGAAGACCCGTGTAATACCCGGATGGTGCCAGACTGCCAGTCCGAAGCCTTCATAAAGGAGGAGGGTGACGCTAGCCATCTTCGTTATTACATGCAGTGTCTTTAAAAAGAACCAATTACGACAGCGTAACTGCGACGCTGTATAGTCCGTGTCTTAGTGCCAGTACCAAGCGCGGATGAAGGAGGAGGGCGACGTTAATGACCTTTGCAATCGCACGGTGTCGTTAAACTAAACTACCGGTCAGAAGCGAAGGATGAGTGTGAACGGAGGAGGAAGGTGTGGAAACGAATGGAAGGAGGAAAGAGGATGGGAAGGGGTATCAGGCGACAAAGGAGGGAAGGAGGTTTAGGTGAATGAGGTAACACTCTGGCACGAAGAGCAGAAGATCAGCACGGACGCTTCCCGCTACCCTCCAGAAGGTCGACTCAGCCTTCCATTCGCTAGATGGCGTTGGTAAAATGAGCAGTAGGACGTGATGGGCGCCTTGCATGGCTGTCAAACAGTTAAATTCGACTCCTGTAATAACTTGTGATCATCCGTTCATGCTATGAATTGTGATCATACTGCGGTGTGTCAGTTTGAATTAATAAACGAAGATTATAAAGACGGTAATGTAATGTAATTAGCAACTTCTATTGCGCCGGTGTCTAATGCACAAGGCATCAACCGATGGCTTCCCTACTAACCATCGGTTAGTAGGGAAGTAAAGAAGGGAGGAATATGATGAAAAATGGAGAATTGGAAAATGAGAGGAAAGAAGGCACCGAGATAGAGCAGAAGAGGACTGGTTTGAAAATTGGACTAAGGAAGAGAGAAAGGAAAAATAGCGGCTTGATTTTAATGCGCAATCGGTGTATACATGCATACATACATACAATATACACATGTACAGATGTATAAGTGTATGTACGTATACCTATGTATACCTATCGACTCTTCCCCCGCCTCGCCCCTCTTGTGGACATGTGCTCCGCCCTCGGGCCCATGGCTTCTCTATTCCAGACAAAGATAATCGTAACTTCATTCCTAGAGTGCTATATAAAGACATATTCTGAATAAATCACTTTAAATTAAATTAAACGATATCTAGAAAGGACAAGGTGACATACAAATGAACACATATATAAATATGACTAACTAATGTAACAAGCGGCGTTCTGTCAGCCTGGTGTTCGGAATAAACGAAAATTGATTGATTGATTTATATGTATGCATCTAAGATTCTAAATATGCAATATGCATATATGTACGTATATATGGATTTATGTATGTTTGTATGTATGAATGTTACAGTATGTATGTGTGTATATATGTATGTTACAGTATGTATGTGTGTATGTATGCAATATGTATATATGTATGTATGCATGTATGCATACATACATATATACATATGCACTGTATGTTACAGTATGTCTGTATATGTATGTATGTGTGTGTGTGTGTGTATGTATGTATGTAAGTGCCCCTCAATAGAACTGCCTCATTAAGAACGAAGTTCATCTGCAAACAAGCAATGATCAGATAGCTGGAAAAAACCTCCACCTTCTGGCCCTCGCACGCACGTATATTTCACGATCAACAGTATCTAGCCGTAAGCCACAGTCAATTTGAGGTCACGTAATATTTGTTCTTCCGCCGCACCGCATTCGTGCCTATCCAGTGAATTCAATCATCCCCTCTCGAGTGTTTACACAGAGACGTCGGTGAGGGGTGCGAATGTGGGACGGGGAAG
>JACEVL010000176.1:760000-785000 GCA_020284085.1 Aporrectodea caliginosa | reverse complement strand
TGAATTCCAAGAATAAAAGACAGAGAGGAGAGGTTTAACGATTTAAAATCATACCACTCTAGCTTGCCAAAATAAGATAAGAGTTGAATGATAGCATATTCTCGCTCACTAATCGACTGTACTAGCACGGCTATCTCTCCAAACAAATTTGGCAGAGGTGCAGGACAGGCAGAATCTGAGCTGCTCCGGCTGCATGCATCCGCCTACGGTGACAAGGTCAGTACAAGGACAAAGTGGTAGGCTATGCTGGCTTAAGGAAACGAAAATGACTAAAGGCAATATGATCACTGACAGAATCAGACACTTTACTAGAAATTAATGATCGAGTCCTATCTATCTAACAAATTATGTCTCGATATCAGTGATTAGAAGCGAACATCACTGATCAGAAGCGACGCAAAACTGCTAACATTAATACGTCATAAAACGATATACTTTATATATACAATATGGTGTTAACTTCTGTCACTCCGTTTCTCCAATAAAACAGTGCACTGTAATAAGACCCGTCAATTAGTGATTAGATAGTCCCTCTCCAACAAAACCTTCAGGTTGGCGAACTGACATATCGTACCATTTTTATCCACGACTACGAAGTCGATTTCCTAGCGCTGAATTTACCCGTTGTGGTAAATGTGTAAATAGATGATCGGCCGATCTTAATCTCTAGAATATTAATGAAATGCGCTGTATAGTATTCACTCTTGTGACCTTCACAGCATAATCCACTAAAGTAAAATATAGCAGGCTTCAATCCAATCACAAGAGGTGAATATTCTCCCTAAAACATGTACACAATGTTATCATTCTCAGGAGACCACAGTGGTAACGAACATCAGTTGCAACCAGTCTAATTACTCATGAACTCGTCCACGCTTATAGTGGAGCATTCATAAACCGCTCAGGCGTTGGTCGTTTCCTAACCTTTCCTGACATAGTTCGCTTGATATGAAATTCCCTCTTCAAACAATCACTAACATCCTTCTCATGAATCCATTCCGGCTTAAAAGACTTATTCCTAAATATGACTCGATAAAATCTTTGTTTATTAACGAATTTCATTCCGCTTAATTGCTCTGCTTCAATCCATGGCGACGGCGATGCCACATTGTCTGGCGATGTGCCAGGCATCAGCTTTTGAGAATTGTCTGCAACCGGAACAACAGGAGGAGTTCCATCCGACTCCATAAAATCTCTTCGATCCACATACGGCTTTAATCGATCCGCATTCACAGGATGACGCAAAAGTTTGTTAGTCAAAGAGTGTCTTAGTAAGTAAGTATATGGACCTATTTGAGACGTAATATAATAAGGTCCAATGAACTTCCGATAAAGTTTAGGTTTTTTACCTACCGGTGTAACAGGATTAAACAACCACACAAGACTCCCAATAGCATAATGTGTATCGGTTGCTTTAAGATCATAGGTCCTCTTATTTCGAGCCTGAAGGGCCAAAGTTTCCCCTACTGCTTCTTGTCTAGCCATCTCAAGTGCGTTACCTATTCGCTTTACATACTCATTAGTGGTCTGTGGTTCGTCAGACAAACCCATTCGTTGATCAACAGGTAACTTAAGATCCCTTCCAAATAGTAAGAATGCAGGGCTATGACCCAGATTTGCACTCGTTGTCGCACGAAGAGCATACATTATCGCCGGCATAAAATCAGGCCACTCGACCTCATTCTTACAATGAAGTCTCAACATTTTCCATATGGATCGATTCACAATCTCACAAGCACCATTACAACGCGGAGAATATGAAGCTGTGTGAATTCTTGTAACTCCAAACAATGAGGATAACTCAGTCACAATTTTACTTAAAAAATTTGCTCCCCGATCCGAAAGCAAAGTTTCAGGTGGTCCAAAACGAGTGAAAATTTCTCTATACAATGCTTGAGCAATCGACTGAGCTGTCTGATCTTTGAGCATGATCATTTCAGGCCATCTTGTGAGTGATTCGACACAGAGAAGAATGTAATTATAACCCTCTTTGCTTCGAGGCAGTTTGAGGATGTCCATATGCCACCTGCCAAAAATCTGCTTAATGGGCAATGATGTCAGTGGTGGTTTGTTCAACGGAACGGGATATTTACATTCTTGGCACTGCCTGCACGACGTGATATGTCTATGCAGATCACTGTGCATCCCTCTCCAGTAATATTTACGCCTGATTGACAGATAACATCTGTGAAATCCTGGATGAGAACACTCTTCGTGATAACCATTCAGAACACGTTGTCGCATACTTTTCGGAACCACCAGCTGATTAATATAACTCTTCTGTGGTCCTCTAGATCGAGGCTGATAATAGTGAAAAAGTAGTCCGTCGTGTAAAGCATACTCAGAAATCTCGATTACTAACTTTCGGGCATCCTTATCATTCTCAGGCAATTCGCCTGACTCCAAATAACGAATGAAAGGCTTACAATCCAAACATTTATTCTGTTCTTTTGCTATCTCTATTAGAAATGCGTCACCATCTGGTTCCTTAGGTGCAATCAAATCATCCTCCACTATGAGATTCAAGTCCACCGGTTGAACCTCATTATCAACCTGAGCCAAAAGATGCTCCTCAGCGTCATCATGACCATCCGAGGATATTGGATATGATCGTCGCGATAATGCGTCTGCATTAGTATTCGTCTTCCCTTTTTTGAATCTAACGTCGAACGTATACTGCTGTAATTGTAATGACCATCTTAGTAACCTGCCAGATGTACTCATTTTTAATGACTGCAAATACTTCAAACTGATATGATCGGTGTAAACAGTAAATGGAGAATTTGCCAAATAACAGTGAAATTGTTTTATTGCACATATCATGGCCAACATTTCTAACTCCGTGACCGAGTAAGCTCTCTCACAAGCAGTTAAAGACCTCCCCCAAAAGCAATGGGGTGTTCCCTAGCAGAAGCATCTTCCTGAGCTAACACAAAACCTATTGCTTGGGAACTTGAATCACAGTTAATTATAAATGGCTTAGTCATGTCAGGATAAATCAGTACAGGTGCAGTCGTCAACGCCTGCCTCAATCGAACGAAAGCTTCTTCGCAGCTATCATCCCATACGAATTTCATGTCCTTCCGTAGCAATCGATTCAATGGACTTGCAATGATCGAAAAATTAGCTATAAACTTGCGATAATAAGATGCAAGGCCTAAAAATGATCGTATCTCTTTAGAAGTCCTTGGTCTTGGATAATCGCGAATGACCTTGACCTTCGAATCATCCACAGCCACGCCCTGAGGAGATAAAACGTGTCCCAAATAAAGTATTTTATCCAAACCAAACGAACATTTTCGAGGATTTAACTTCAAATTAGCATCATTGAGGCGGTCAAAGACTTCCTGCAAATGAACCAGGTGTTGATCAAAATTTTGACTATACACAAGAATATCATCCAGATAACACAAGACAGACTTAAAATGTAAGTTCTGAAAAACTCTGGACATGAGTAACTGAAAAAATGATGGCAAATTTTTTAATCCAAATGGTGCAGCTCGAAATTGAAACTGACCCTGATGTGTTATAAAACTCGATTTTTCCCTCGAGTCAGGGTGTAACGATATTTGGTGATAACCACTCCGTAAATCCAACAAACTGAAATACTTAGGCTTTGCCTCTGTCACAGCATCAAAAATATCCGTTAATTGAGGTAATGGAAAACTTATCGGTGCGGTGACAGCATTGAGCTTTCTATAATCAACACAAAAACGAATCTCTCCGTTTTTCTTTTTTACCAACACAACAGGCGAACTCCACATACTATCACTCGGTTCAATCAACCCCGCTGATAACATTTTTTCTGTCTGTGATGCTATTTCGGCCTTGGCAGCAATAGAATGTCGATAAGATTTTTGGTGGATGGGTACGGCGGAACCAGTATGAATCGAATGTTGAGCAAAGCTAGTTCTGCCAAGATCGGTCAATGATGCCGAAAATGTACCTAAATTGGCTTTCAGAAAATCCTTCAATCTAACATTCTCATCCGCAGACAAGTTATCAGAATGATAATTGATTTTAAGGTCGTCCAAAGATCTTGATTGTTCATTGCCAGTCAGTTTATTCGCATTATCATGATCATTAGAGGATGCGTTATCATGTTTTTTTATTGGCACCCTCAGATCGTCCAAGGGCATTGCATGATTGAAATGTGTAGCGTTGGTGCGTGTGGTTGGTGGTTGTTCCTGATTATCACCAGAAAACGATGCCAACACATCTGAAAGAATAGGTTCCACGCACGCTAACGACTTATGCCGCGGCAGCCAAAGTACTTGATTTGTTGGGTTCAAAACCTTGCAAACAGCCGTTCTTTTAGAAGAATCAATGGCGCTCCTTGCACAAATGAATTTACGTTTTGCCTCAATTGGGAATGGTTCAATTATCGATGTGTCAGCCGAATACTTAGCCGGTAGTAAAACTGGCACCAAAGTTTCAGACAAAGGTGGTAAAACAGTTGCATGCAGAGTACAGACAGTGTTAGAACGAACATTAGAAGTTGACAAACGAGTGGCAGTCAAATTATCATAAAAGGTGACAACCTTTTCATCAAAATCGATCCGTGCCCCACTCGCCTCCAAAAAATCTAATCCCAATATCAAACTGTACCCCACCTGTGGCAGAATCAATACCTCACAAGGAATGCTCAACCCCGTAATCGTTACAGTAATTTCCGCTCTACCCTGTACCCGCACAGGATGACCGTCAGCCAAAAACACATCTCTATTGTCTCCCTCCCTCAATGGTTTTAAAGGAATTTTTAGTTTTTGCAGAAATGCGGCACTCATGCAAGACACACTCGCCCCAGAATCAAGCAAAGATTGTACAGTATGATTCCTAATCGTGACAAAAATTGTGTTTCTATGCATCGTAACTTTATCAGTCTGCCCATAAATTCTGTCCGTGTTAACGTTTATTCCGCCCGCCGCCTGTGAACGACGGGAAGCGAATTCCTATGTTTGACTATAGCGCCCCCTTGTTGACCTGCAAACAGACTGTAAATGACCTCGCTTAGAACACCTAAAACAAGTAACCCCCCGGGCGCGACAGAAGTTATCTTGAAGTTCTCCACCACTTGTAGTGTCGTTCTACTACTACCAGTGTACCATGTAAGGTTAGTCAGTAAGTCTACTGTAACACTCTTTATTGTCTAAACACCAATTATACACTATGTAAGTTACACAGAGCTCGTGACTCCACCACACGCACCGACTGGTGATAATTGCCGGAACTGTCCTTAAATACTCCCACGATGACGACGATGGCAGCCTAGCCCGGCCAGCCGCACATGCATGCACCAGCTCCTCCCATGATGACACTACACTACTACTACTACTACTACTACTACTACTACTACTACTACTACTACTACTACTACTACTACTGTGATCATCATCATACCATGCACCTATTAAGCGTTACAATCTAATAACCAAGGATCAATCGATGGCGCTGAGCAATTGTGAGTGGACTTGCTCAAGGTGCCTACACAGTAACCGTCTCAGAGGAGTAGGAGGCTCGAGCTCGTACTCTGCGCCTTACATTCTGCGCGCTCTAGCGAATCGGCCACCCTGCCTCACTGTAAGAAGCTAGTTGAAACCAAATACTTCTATCTACCGGTTCAAACTGACTTCAAACCGGTTCTAAAGAGATATAACCAGTTCTAACCGGACCAGGCGGATCCAAACGGCTCTAATGTTTCTACGTAGAATTTCGTCACTATTTATTCCAGATGGAGCCAGCTGGATTTTTGGATTTTCCATCGGAAGAAGGATTTGATCTTCCGTTTGGTCGGATGGCGTGCTGTACCAACTCATCAACTATGGACGCCTTGGAGAAATGAAAACATGAGGCGCTATAAAAAAATCGATTCCGCATTGTATCAGATGGCTTTCTGCACTAATTGTCTTCATGACTCGCGAAAGTGCAGAGTCGGCGTCGTGTGCTGATTGCAAATTGCTATGGCAACCGAACAAAAAATATCATATGAGGCTCTGGGCGAAACTATACGCAGCATGTAAAAAGATTAGTGACTCCATCAGTCAGTGAGTCTGTTAATCAGTCAGTCAGTCAGTCAGTCAGTCAGTCAGTCAGTCAGTCAGTCAGTCAGTCAGTCAGTCAGTGAGTGAGTGAGTGAGTGAGTGAGTGAGTGAGTGAGTGAGTGAGTGAGTGAGTGAGTGAGTGAGTGAGTGAGTGAGTGAGTGAGTGAGTGAGTGAGTGAGTGAGTGAGTGAGTGAGTGAGTGAGTGAGTGAGTGAGTGAGTGAGTGAGTGAGTGAGTGAGTGAGTGAGTGAGTGAGTGAGTGAGTGAGTGAGTGAGTGAGTGAGTGAGTGAGTGAGTGAGTGAGTGAGTGAGTGAGTGAGTGAGTGAGTGAGTGAGTGAGTGAGTGAGTGAGTGAGTGAGTGAGTGAGTGAGTGAGTGAGTGTGTGTGAGTGAGTGAGTGAGTGAGTGAGTGAGTGATTTTGTGAGTGAGTGAGTGAGTGAATGAGTGAGTCAGTCAGTCAGTCAGTCAGTCATTCAGTCAGTGAGAGAGTGAGTGAGAGAGTGAGTGAGTCAGTCAGTCAGTCAGTCTGTCAGTCAGGCAGTCAATCAGTGAGTGAGTGAGTGAGTGAGTGAGTGAGTGAGTGAGTGAGTGAGTGAGTGAGTGAGTGAGTGAGTGAGTGAGTGAGTGAGTGAGTGAGTGAGTGAGTGAGTGAGTGAGTGAGTGAGTGAGTGAGTGAGTGAGTGAGTGAGTGAGTGAGTGAGTGAGTGAGTGAGTGAGTGAGTGAGTGAGTGAGTGAGTGAGTGAGTGAGTGAGTGAGTGAGTGAGTGAGTGAGTGAGTGGAGTGAGTGAGTCAATCAGTCAGTCAGTCAGTCAGTCAGTCAGTCAGTCAGTCAGTCAGTCAGTCAGTCAGTTAGTCAGTCAGTCAGTCAGTCAATCAATCAGTAAGCTCGGCAGATCTTTAGTCTGTTCGCCAAACTGCCAGACAGTCAGTCAATCCGGGTGGCTGGCAGATCATGATCATGACCATCATGATAATCGGCAGTTGGCCTCCCCTTGGCTCTCCGCTCCCTTCCTAGAATCCGTTCTCAGTCATTCTTCTCTCATTAGGTTTCGCTGGGGTTGGGAACGCCTCTGAGCAGTTCCCTGTAAGAGGCGCTATACAAATTCTCGTAATGACTGAATGAATAGTCATGATAATCATTATCATCGTCGTCGTCGTCATCATCGTCACCCACGGTCGTGTACAAAGGTCCGCAACTGTCTACAACTGGGGCTAGAATCGACAGCTCAGTCGTCGCCTGCCATTGGCTGCCAATGCCGAAACAGAAACCCATTCCTCATCACTCCCAACGGACCATCCCTCTGATCTTTGAGGATCGACCCTCCTCCTCCTCCTCTTCGTCGTCCTCCTCCTCTTCGTACTCTTCCTCTTTTTCCTTGTCCTCCTTCTCTTCCTCCCCTCCTCCTTCTCTTCTTCCTCGTCCTCCTACTTCTCTACTTCCTCCTCCTCATCTTTTTCCTCCTCCTCTTTTCCACCTCCTCCTCTTCATCCTCCTCCTCCTCCTCCTCCTCCTTTAGTCCTCCTCTCCTTCTTCCTCCTCCTCCCTCCTAATCTTCCTCCTCTTTCTTTCTCCTCGTCCTCGTCCTCGTCCTCCTCTTCGTCCTCCTCCTCTGAATAGGCGGAAACATCCAATGTTACGTAACAATTCCTCCTCTCCTGTCTCTCCCTTCCAACAACGGCCTCCCCATAATAGATCGCGCGTTTACGACCCACAGCCTAATGGCGCTAACTACCAACTCCCAGATAGCGGACGATACGCCCACATTATTTTCGAAATCACTTCTGACCACACGGGGTCTCCTTATATATGCACACACCCTCTCTGTCTCTGTGTCTCTGTGTCTGTGTCTGTCTCTGTTTCTGTCTCTGTCTCTGTTTCTGTCTCTGTCTGTCTGTCTGTCTGTCTCTGTCTGTCTGTCTGATATAGCTTCGTACACACACACACACACACAAACACAAACACACACACGCTCTCTGTTTCTCTGTCTCTCACTCTGTGTCTGTCTGTCTGTGTCTGTCTGTCTGTGTGTCTGTTTGTCTCTCTGTCTCTCTCTCTCTCTCTCTCTCTCACACACACACACACGCACACACATTCATACATAATTGAGAAAGCAAATAATTTTTCCAGTCCATATATACATACACATAAGCATATACGTATAACCGCACAGACACACACCCATAAACACCATGCATATATAGGGCCTATTTGTATGGCAAACCTCATTTCTGCTGTCTTTTGCCCAATTCTCTGCATGATTAAAAATTCCATATTATAGCTTCGTGCAATGCAGGTAACTGCACGCCTTACATGCACACACACACACACACACACACACACACACACACACACACACACACACACACACACACACACACACACACACACACACACACACACACACACACACACACACTGACACTCATACATTTATACATACTCATAATTTTTTATATTACGTCTATTATCACTGGTCTACAGCAAATTTGGTGTCTAAGTTTTTTCAGCTGATTTAGGACAATTTTCATGTGCTGAATCGAAAAATCACATTGGTTTTGTTTAGTGAGGTCAATTTTTTTATATAGCGCCACATGAACTTTTTACGTGTCTATGCTTGCCATCGATATAATAGTAAGTGAGATATCTATGCGTTTTTAACTCTAGATTCTAGTTGGTTCTTTCATTTATTCAATTGTTGTTGCAGTGAAAAGATGGCTTCAGGTAGAAGATCTTGTAAAAATAAACCTTATGTATTTTGCTACATCTGTGGTGAATACACCCTTATTGCCAACAGGAACCTGGTCACCAACTTTGTAAAGCGTGCTTATCATTCTTATTTCGGTATGAAGCTGGGTGATCAAGATAAACTTTGGGCACCTCACATGCATATGCAAGACCTGCATAGAGCAGCTTCGTCAGTGGACCAAAGGAACAAGGAGTTCTTTGAAATTTGGAATCCCTATGGTTTGGAGGGAACCTTCCAACCATGCAACTGACTGTTACTTCTGTGCCATTGATGTAACTGGAATAAACAAGAAAAACCGGAGCTGCCTCAAATATCCTGATCTGGAATCAGCACGTCGTCCTATGCCCCACTGCGATGAGATTCCAGTGCCTGTATTTCATGATCTTCCCGACATGAGCGACGAAGAATTCTCCTCCTCTTCCAGTGTTAAAGAAGATGGCACAGAAGTAACAGTCAGGATGGGGACTGCTTTGCATACATGTGCCAAGCTTTTCCAGGTTTAACTATTGAAAAGTTGAAAGCTGGGATTTTTGACGGTCCTCAAATTCGACAGCTCATGAGAGATCCAGAGTTTGAGAGCTCAATGAAATCAGTGGAGATTAAAGCTTGGAAGGCTTTTGTTCAGGCTGTCAACAACTTCCTTGGCAACAACAAGGCCAGGAACTATGAAGAACTTGTTACCAAGATGCTGACTGCTTTTAGAAACCTTGGATGCAACATGAGCATCAAAATGCACTACCTGTTCTCCCATTTGAGTTGGTTTCCTGAGAATCTTGGATCAATGAGTGACGAACAGGGGGAGAGGTTCCATCAAGACCTGAAAGAGATGGAGACAAGGTATCAGAGGCGTTGGGATGCAGTAATGATGGCAGATTACTGCTGGACCTTGAAAAGAGACGTCCCTGCTGCTAATTTTTCAAGGAGTTCCAAGAAACTCAAGTTCAAGCCATGAATTTGTAACAATGATGCTGAGAAACATCAGTTTCTGTAACTTTTTGATATAATATGTTAAGAAATACAAAGCTCTTGTTGAAATCAGATGTCTGATTTCCGACTTTCTAATGATTTCTTTAAAATCGAGTTAGCAGAAAAACATGACCTGATACAGAAAAATGAGTGTCATTCTTGGATTCAGCATTGCCAAATTGCTATAAATCAGTTGAAAAATCTTAGACACCAGACCAAAAATTTTTTTTTGTAGACCAGTGAATTATATATGTATATCCTTATACATTTACATACAGTTTGGCCCGTAACACATTTATTATTAGGATGCTTTACTCATGTCCAAAACATTGTTGTACACTGCACAGTTTAAAAAACACTAGAAATTAAAATGTAATATTTGAGATTATAGGCCATTGTAGAATGTAAACCAAAATGCAGCTATAGCAATTGGTGCAATAAAGGATATACTTACTTACTTGTACATATAATATATATAACGCAGTCTATACATAGGTTAATATATGTATATTCTTATACATATATGTATAATTATATATCAGTACTTTATTACGCCCGAAGGCAGACACAAATCAGACGTCAGAACATACATGCACAAATCTGAATAAATAAAAGTCAAACGCACAGACTGCGAATATGTTCGCAAAGGTCATTTATGCAACTAAATTTACCGTTCAAGATGCCGGCAAGTTCAGAGTCACAAAGAAAGTGCTCAACAACGTAACACAAGAAAATATCCTGGAGAAAATTAGAATTATTCAAGTGGATTTTTCTTTCATGTTGAAGTTTCGGTAGGCCTATATAATTATATCTCTTATAGCTTGATATATATATATATAAGTCTTAATCTTGATAATGTGGCTGTTCACAGATCTTTGAAGTTAGTCTCTTGTAGCTTTGCAAGTATGTATGCGATGTGCAAATTGGCCTCGGGCGCCATCTAGGAGGTTGTCAGAATCGAAATGGTGGACTTTGATCTGACCACGGCAGAGGGCGTTCGGGTGCCAATCTGTCTGCGATGCGGCCGCGGCCTTGACCTCTGATCTTTGACCCCCGGAAGGAAGCGTTTGCGCATGCGTCGGCAGCGGGTGCAATCGAAGGGAAAAGAATCGGAGGATAGAGAGTGGATGGAGAGAGGATGGGGAGAGAGGACACTCGGAGCAACGCAGATTATTGAATCCGAATATTAGCTCCCAATCTTCTTCCACATTTCTTATACTTCATTCATCATCTTCCACCCTTTTTTATTCCTCCTTCTCCTCTTCCTCCTCTCCTCCTTCTCCTTTTCCTCCTCCTCCTCGTCTTCCTCCCTTGCTTACTCCTCCTCCTTTTCCTCCTCTTCTCTTCCTTCGCCTCCTCCTCTTCCTCCTCTTCTTACTCCTCCTTCCTACTCCTACTCCTCCTTCTTTTTTTCCTCCTCTTCTCTTCCGTAGCCCTTTTCCTCTTCCTCCCTTTCTAACTCCTCCTTTTCTTCTTCCTCCTCTTCTCCTCCTTCCCTTTCTTACATCTCATTCTCTTCCTCCTCTTCCTGCCTTTCTTTCCCTTCTCCTTCTTCCTACTTCTGTACATCTGATCAATCCTCCCGTCGCTCTTCTCTCACAACAGTCTCCTCTTCTTCACCATCTCATCTCCCTTATCCATCTAACATTCTTCTATCCTCCTCTTCCTTCTCCATCCGCCTGCTCAGATCCTCAAGCTCTTCCTCTTGTCCTCTTCTATTCCTCTTTCTCATTCAACACCCTCTCTTCTTCCCATCTCTTCTTCCTATCTCATCCTTCTCTCCTCGTCCTAATCTTTCTGCAGAATCATTTATCGTCCTCTTTGGCATTCTCTTCGTCGTCGTCGTCGTCCTCCTCCTCCTCTTCCTCTTTCTCCTCCTCCCATACTCTCTCCTCTTCCTCTTCCTCTCCACCTCTTCCTGATCCTCCTCTTCTTCCTCACTTCATCTTTCTGCTAATCCTCATCCTCTTTCAGCTCCTCTTCCTGCTCCTCCTCTTCCCCTGCTTCCTCCTCTTTCCGTGCCTCCTCCTCTTCCAGCTTCTCCTCTTCCTCCTCCTCATTCCTGTCTCCTCCTCTTTCTCTTCCTCCTCTTCTTCCTGCACCTACTCTTTCTTTTCCAACTCTTCCACTTCCTCTTTATTGCCTGCTCCTCGTCTTCCTCCTCATCTTCTTCCTGCTCCTCCTCTTTCTGCTTCTCCTCTTCCTGCTTCTCCTCTTCCTGCTTCTCCTCTTCCTGCTCCTCCTCTTTCCCTGCCTCCTCCTCTTCCTGCTCCTCCTCTTCCTCTTCCTCGTCCTCCTCTTCCTCTTCCACTTCCTCCTTACTGCCTGCTCCTCGTCTTTCTCCTCATCTTCTTCCTACTCCTCCTCTTCCCGCTCCTCCTCTTCCTCCTCCACTTCCTCCACCTCGCCTCCCACTGCCTTTCGTTCCAATGGGCGAGTATTGTTCGTTGAAGGACACACACGAATGGGATTAGCAGACAGAATAGAAGCACCTGCAGCCACATTCAAAATCATACATCATAATACATACATGTATTTAAATGAACAGCTATTCAATATATATATATATATATATATATATATATATATATATGAATTCAGTGTATACGTGTGTGTATATATATATGTATATATATATAATATATATATTATATATATGCATATGAAAGACTATGGAGTGTATGAGCATAATTTATATATATGTATTTGTGAGATGTACTGTTGATATCCGTTGTTGAACATCTGGCGGTGACAGCGGATTATTCCGAGAACTGAAGGAAAAACGTCGTAACATTGGACGATAAAGGAAGGCAGCACATACGCACTTACATGCACGTTGGTATATGTATATATATATATATATATATATATATATATATATATATATACATGCACGCTGGTATATATGTACTATAAATATATATATTTATTATATATATATATTATATGAGGTGGAATAGGACTTGTATATACATGTACACTTATACATAAAAGAGAGATTAAAAGGATATATATATATCATATAAATAATTCATGTGCAGACATTGATATATTTGCGAATATTTTTAGCTGACATTCCCTTTTACGTCAATATTGTTTATATGCATCATCATGCATTTTTGATTACATATATATATATATATATTTATGATTACATATATATATATATATATATATATATATATATATATATATATATACATACAGCGTGTATATATATATAATTTTCTGTGTCTGTATGCATAGAATAAAATAGAGTATACAAGAGAGCACATGTGTACACATAATAAGTGTACACATGTGCACTCTTGTATGTCGTAATATATACACATACATTCATATATGTAAGGTAGAGATATGTATATGTGTATACCATAGCGAGTGTTTGCTATAGGCTGGACATGTGATGATAGTGCGCCAGTATCTGTTGGGTGATCCTAATAAACACCGCCTCATCCTCTTGCTCCTCTTCCTTCTCATCTTTAACATCCTCTTCCTATACTCCCCTTCATCCTCCTACTAGCACTTCTAATCCTCCGTCTTCCTTTGCCCCTTTCCTCTCATGTTCCTCCTCTTCTTCCATATTCCGCCTCGTCCTCCTATATCTGGTCTCCGTCTTCGCGCTTTTTCTTCTCCTATATCTCTTCATCATCATAATCTTCTTCCATCCTCCTTTTCCTTCTCCTTCGCGTCTTCCTCTTCCATCTTCCATTCTCCTCTTCTCCTTCTAATTCTACACCATCTCCTATATACTTTCCTAAGTCCTGGTCCTCCACGTTCCTCCTGTTTTTCCTCCTCCTATTCCTCATCCCCCGACTTCTATACTCTTCTTCCTATTCCTCCTTCTCCTCATCCTTCTCCTCTTCCTCCTTCTCCTCTTTCTCCTCCTCCTCCTTCTCCCCTTTTCTAATATTCCTCTTCATCCTTTTCCTCTTCCATCTCCTCCTCCTTCTCTTCCTCCTTCTCCTCTTCCACCTCGTTCTTCCTGTCTTCATCCTTTTCCTCTTCCATCTCCTCCTCCTTCTCTTCCTCCTTCTGCCCGTCCTCCTTCTCCTTCTTCTCTTCCTCCTCCTTCTCTTCCTCCTCCTCCTTTCTCCTCCTCCTCTTCTTTTTCTCCTTCTCCTCCTCCTCCTTCTCCTCCTGCTCCTCCTGCTCCTCCTGCTCCTTCTCCTCCTTCTTCCCATCCTTCTCCTCCTCTTCCTCCTCGTCCTCGTCCTCCTCGTCCTCCTACTTCTCGTCCTCCTACTTCTCTTCCTCCTCCTCCTCCTCCTACTTCTCTTCCTCCTCCTTCTCCTCCTCCTTCTCCTCCTTCTCCTCTTCCTCCTCTTCTTCCTTCTTCTTCTCCTCCACTTCCTCCTCCTTCTCCTCCTCCTCCTCCCCATCCTCTTCTCTCGGTCGCCATCCATCGTTTTTTCGGTCGTTAATTCTATTGATCTCCAGCAAGCGTTTGATTCCGTGCATTGAACGCCAAACTCCATTTTCCCCCGCTTCCCAACTGCACGCCACCTGCACAACGCACAGACACACAACCACAGGCACACAACCACATACACACAACCACAGGCACAACCACATATAGAGCCAGACACACACAACCATATACATACGGCAGACATACAAAAGTATAACCATAACAATGCATAACATGCCTGAAAACAGAAATGCACACACACACACACACACACATACACACACACACACACACACACGTATAGATATATCGACACACATATACACTGTATATGGACGCGTATACATATAACCACACAAATAAACACACACAATCATGCGAATACACCCACCCCCACAATGCCGCACACACATAACACACACACACACACACATATGTATAGAATATATTATACACTGTGTCCCGATGAGAAGTAGACCCAAAGAAAAGGTGACATAACTCGGTCAAAACTTTTAGCATTTGCCTAAAATTTAAAAAACAACAACAGTAGCCATATTACCACAAAATAATAACGCCGTTTTGAAATGTTGGTGATTTTGTTAAGTTTATGAACGTTTGAGATACAGTACTGAAAGAGGGAAATTTCCAAAACACAAGGGTCATAAGGAAGTGGAGTTCTGCTACAGCTGGTGTTCAAAATGTCCTCCTTGTTCACGAACACACGACCGTATACACGTGGACACCACTGTTTGATGGCCCGGTCAATGATCACGTGGTCAAACGGCTGCCACTCTTCAATCAGACGTGATCGACGTCACGAATGCGGGAACGATAAACGCGCTCCTCCAGTACACTCCAGTACAGATTTGATAGTCAACTGCATTGAGGTCTGGACTGTTGGGCGGCCACAGCTGTGGGGATATGAAGTCGGGTGTCTCCCGGGACAGCAGAGCAATGGTCTCATGTGCTCGATGCGCAGGGGCACTGTCTGGTTGGAATGTGAAGTACCACCAGACACCTGCTTGATGGCAGGAAGCAGATGCTGAGTGAGCAACACATCGCGATAGTATACGCTCCATTCACCTTCGCACCCGGCTCAACGAAGATCAAATCAGTGCACCCGGGCCATCAAACAGTTGCGTCCACGTCTACGGTCGTGTGTCTGTGAACAAGGAGGACATTTTGAACACTAGCTGCCGCTGAACTTCACTTATGGCTCTTGTGTGCTGGAAATTTCCCCTTTTCAGTACTGTATCTCAAACGTTCAAAAACTTGACAAAATCACCAATATTCCCAAAAGGCGTTAAGATTTGGTGGTCATATGGCTACTGTTGTTGTTTTTAAAATTTCAGGCAAATGCAAAACGTTTTGACGGAGTTATGCCACTTTTTCTTGGGGTCTACTTTTCATCGGGACACAGTGTATAAAACTGTATACAAGGCCTACAGGTCATGGATGTAAAATAATTCATCCAGGTTAGAAATATTTTTAGATAACGGGATATTCGTGTAAGTAAGATTACGTCAGATTCCTATAAAGTGAGATTACCTCAGATTCCTATAAAGCGAGACTACGTCAGATTCCTGTAAAGTGAGATTACGTCAGATTCCTGTAAAGTAAGATTACGTCAGATTCCTATAAAGTAAGATTACGTCAGATTCCTATAAAGTAAGATTACGTCAGATTCCTGTAAAGTAAGATTACGTCAGATTCCTGTAAAGTAAGATTACGTCAGATTCCTGTAAAGTGAGATTACGTCAGATTCCTGTAAAGTGAGATTACGTCAGATTCCTGTAAAGTAAGATTACGTCAGATTCCTGTAAAGTAGATTACGTCAGATTCCTATAAAGTAAGATTACGTCAGATTCCTATAAAGTAAGATTACGTCAGATTCCTGTAAAATAATATGACATCAGATTCCTGTTTAGTTCGACTCGTTAGATTCATGCATGATTCATATAAATTAAAGAATAATCTTATCTTATAAAATAAGATAACGTAGGATTCCTATCTACTCAGTTGACGTCACATATATGTAAAATCACAATGACGTCAGATTCAAGTAAAGTGAAATGACGTCAGATTCCTTATTAGTTCGATCCGTTAGATTCATGCGGTTAGATGACGTCAAATACCTGTAAAATCATACGTCATCAAATTCTTGTATACTCATATCATGTGAGATTCATATAAAATTAGATGACGTAGGATTCCTATTTATTCAGTTGACGTCACGTATAAGTGAAATAAAAATGACGTCAGATTCATGTTATGTGAGATGACGTCAGATTTCTATAAATTTAAATGACGTCAGAACGGTTAGATACATGCAAATTGAAAAATTATGTCGGATTCTAGTAAAATTAGTTGACGTTGGATCCTGTACGTAAAGTCCGAATCGTGCAGCAAAGGCGGTCCAAACACCAGAGAGCAGAGGGCCGGAATTGGATCCGCTCTGGCGTTAACACACCGATCGAGAGGGCGCCACAGTACCCTAGATCCGGGTCCCAGACATCACGCGACCAGCCGACCTCATCTCCGTCAATCGAAGTCACCCACGGGGGACTATGTTCGTCGACATCCGGGCATTTGGAGGAGTATACGACCGGATATCCGGTCTTTACGGACGCGAGTCGGGAATTTTTCTGCGCGCCACATCCGGGTATTCAGGCGATCGAACACAAAGATATTATTTGCTGATGAGGCTTTCAAAAGGCATGAACGCATCGGATGGAGACAGATTTACGGTTTCAGTCTGCACATGTTCCGGATTTTGTTGGATTAGCGCTGTCTGGGTGAGGGTTAATACGAGCTTAGATTTAAGACATGGTCACATGGGTTATGAGTTTGTGATTCAAAAACACTTTAACAAAGAGCGGGTACTAAAAGTGACTTGGAAACCAATGTACCTCGTCGTTAAAGTGATTGTGTGGCTCCTTTTTTTTGATCGTACTGGACGTTCATTATTTTTTTCGTTTCTTCCTTCATTCAATTCAATTCAAGGCATTTTTGTAGCTCCTTTTTTTGAGCGTACTGGACGTTCATTATTTTTTCGTTTCTTCCTTCATTCAATTCAATTCAAGGCATTTTTGTAGCGCCTATAGAGTCAGAATAATAATCATTTCATTTCTTGGCGATAGAATTAACAACCAGAATCGCTACCGTTCAGCCTCAGTGAGGGAACAGCAATGTAAACATTTTTGAAGCGATGCCATATTGCACTAAGCTTATTCTATTTTATGTAGGCCTATTCTCCAGCTATTGCTGATACCATCGCCTAGTAAATACAGATTCCATCGTGTAACCTGTGGAACGCCGTGGTGTAGCGGTACGTTCTGTGCCTTGTAACCTGAAGGTCGCAAGTTAGAATCTACCTCAAGCCACTTAGCCACTTACACAAGCCACTTACCTCAAGCCACAAGCCACGTAGCGATCCTGGACAAGTTGCTCACCCACAATTGTGTGTGAGGAAGGCAACGCGAAACCACCTCACTCATCTCATCTCATGGTGGCAAAAACCCAATGGACCTGCCTTCGGGCAGTGAACTCATTACCGTTGAACATTACCGCATCATATTTTACCTTAACTTACTTTCTCTTACCGTACGAAGCCTGCAACAACCCGACCTTACCTTCGTTTACATGAGCTTTTTTATCTTCCTATCATACCATTCTTTACCTTATACAATAGTGTTCCAAGCCTGGGAGCCGGTGTACCCTTGGGTGTCGTGAACCTGCTAGCGGAGCCGCTCCTGGATAATATGTGCGAGCGTTCATCTTGAGCACACACCCGTGCGTCTGCTCCATGTTGCTTATTCTTTTTCTTGCTCTACAATCCTCTCTGGTAGCATCTCTACCTCTTTCTCTCACCTTAAAACCTTCCTTTTTCTATCTGGGTACCTCGCACTGGGAGCGCTTCTGAAAGGCTTATGCTGTGAGAAGCGCTTTGCAAATGATGAAATACAATACAATATTTGTGCAGCTTTTTCTGTCAAAACATGTGAAAACTACTGATTATCACTATAATAACATAGTCCTGCAGTTATTGTGTAAATAATGGCAAAACTGTGGCTGAGTAGGACGAACGTTGCTCGTCATTAAAATAAAGAAATAACTTGAAGAAAAATGAATTAGATTAAGGTAGTAAAGTAATGTAATGGAACATTTATATAGCGCCGCTCAAAATCAGCAGCGCTTTCAACCGGCGTCAGTGCCTGGGTCAGCGAATAGGAAAGTCTTAAGGCGTTTACGGAACTGGGAAGGTGAGAGGGCTAGTATTTCCAGACGCAGGGACTGCGGAAGACAGTTCCAAGCTGAAGGGCCAAGGTAGGTGCCGTTGACTAAAAGACTTAGTAATTAATTAATTAATAAAAAAGCTTGGGAGCCACTGCCTTACAGGTCATTCATTAACTTACTTTACTTTACCGTACAGCATGGGTGTATTTAGGGGTGGTTCTACGGGTTCAAACCCCCGAAATAAGTTTCCGAAAAAATTGTATATGCTTTTACATGCAAAATACACAAAAACCTGGACTTTTACGACGATTTTCAATGGAAAACCCCCCGAAATCTTAAAACCCCATCGAAATTTTTTCTCGCTACGACCATGCCGTACAGATCCGGTTTCAGAATCTGTCTCTTTTAACTGTAGTTAACTTTATCATCATTCGCTTTACAGGACCGGGTGCGGTTTGCTCAATGTTTCCATTCGTGCTGTCGGAGACGCCAATTCCAGGGCGATTGATTGGACACCGGACGAACGGAACTGGGCTGTGAGGAGGGCAGGGGAATGGGGAGGATTTGGGGGAGCGTCGGAGTGGGGAGCTGTGGTGAAGAATCGATGGGTGGGGGAGGACGTGAAGGAAATGAAAACAATCCTCATATTCGACGAGTATTGAATCCACGTCGAACGCTCAAACGTCCGATTAATTATGGACAGACAGACAGACAGACAGAAGGAGAGGCAGACAGACGGACACACAGGCAGACAAAGGGACGGACGAACAGACAGACATACACAGACAAAGAGAGGGACGAACGGACGGACAGACAGACAGATGGACAGACAGACAGACGGACGGTCGGACGGACAGACAAACGGAGAGACAGAAAGACAGATAGATAGACCGAACAGACGGACACATAGACGGAAGAACAGACAGGCATACAGACAAAGAGACAGACAGAAAGACAGATGGACAGACAGACAGGTACTTAGGAAGTCAAGCAGGCTGTTAAACAGGTCGAGAGGCAGGCAGATGAACAAGCAGTCACGCACACAGGCAGATATGCAGATTGGCAGACAGGAAGACAGGCAAGCAGACAGGCAAGCAGACAGACAAGCAGGCGTGTAGACCAACAGCCAGACAACTAGACCGGCCGCCAAGCTTGCAGACAGGCCGAAGCAGACAGGCCGACCACAGGAGGCAGATAAGCAGACTATCAGAAAGACGGGCAGACAAAGACAAACGAACAAGCACACACACAAATAAGTAGGCAGTGACGCAGACAAAAACGGACATGCATAGACACAGGCAAAAAGAGACGGACAGACAGACAGACAAAAAAGAAAGCCTGAAAGATGAATTGAGCGACTATATAACGCTCTCTGTCTGCAATCGTTCTGGTTTCCGACAAACTAGGAGTGGCAATTGCGCGAGCAGTTAAGGAAGGAGTAGAAGGAGGAGGACGAGAAGGAGCAGAGAATGGAGAGAAGCAGGAAGAACAGAAGTATGAAGAAAAGGAGGAGGAAAAACAGGGGAAACAGGAGGAGGAGAGTGGGAGGAGAAACAGGGGAAACAGGAAAAAGAGAGAGTGGTATACATAGGTGGATGAGGATAAGGAGGCAGAGGAGTCCAAGGAAGAGAAGAGAAGGAGGAGGAGGAGGAGGAGGAGGAGGAGGAGGAGGAGGAGGAGGAGGAGGAGGAGGAGGAGGAGATGGAGAATGAGCAGTCGGAGGAGAGCGGAGAGTGGGAGGGGTCCTGGGGGTCCTGGGTAACCAGGAGGCGTAGCTGGAGTCGATATCCAGATGAGACCCAAAGCGATGACAATCCGCTCGTGTTCGAAGACTATATATAGTGTTCGCAAGGGTCTCAAACGCATTAACAATGTACTTTTGCTCACATAATTATATATACATTATGTGCGTGAGTATGTGTGTGCGTGTGTGTGTGTGTGCGTGCGTGCGTGTGTGTGTGTGTGTGTGTGTGTGTGTGTGTGTGTGTGCGTGAGTGTGTGCGTATATATATATATATAATGCATATTATTAAAACTTTATAATTACATAAGTTATATCTTTACTATTTATTAAATAATTTAATAGACGAAGAATGGGAAGAAGAAGAGGAGGAGGAAGAAGAAAAGGATTTGGTGGTGGAGGAGGAGGAGGAGAGGAGGAGAAGGGAGGAGGAGTAGGAGGAGGAGGAGGAGGAGGAGGAGGAGAAGAAGAAGAAGAAGAAAAAGGAGGTGGTGGTGGAGGAGAAAGAGGAGCAGGAAGGGAGGAGGAGAGAAGGAGGAGAGGAGGAGGAGAAGAAGAAGAACAGTCCCTTAAGCTAGCCTGAGAGGCAGCCATGGGCATGAAGTGTTAGCGACTTCATTTTCTTAGCCTCGACATATTAGACGTTTGGCCAGTCCTCTCTCTCGCCGTCTGATCTTTCCATTGACAGTGTGCGGCCGGTGTACTGATCATATAGCTCAGCTGGCTAGGAGTCGCAGGTAGAGCACAAATCTATAAAGAAATTTCTGCCAAGGCGGGGATTTGAAACCCTACCTCTCGATTGACAGTCCAGCACACTAACCAATAGACTATTGCGCATGCAATATAATTTAATAACATTATGTGATACAGAAATATAATCTAATTATATAAATATGACATTCTGGTCAAATTCGACAATTTCCCCGTGTATTATGCAGCCAAATTGCGGCTGCTTAAAATGCAAAAATTGCACATGAAATTTCACCTTCATTAACTTCCCACAGATATACTGTACACAGTCGTGCGTAAACTGTGCGCTGAATTTCGCAGCCAATTACCTCTAAATAGCAGTCCTTTACGTTGCCATAGCGCCCTGATGAAATTGCTGGCCGACTGTAGACTGCTATATCCGGTCTGCGAAACCTGAAACTTAGGAGAATGGTCAAGGCTTTGTTGTTTCTGCGGCGCGCTCTGGGCGTTGCGTCCATCTACTGATGATCAGGAGTACATGATATGATCGGTTGCGCGAAATTGGCCGGCGGTATTCGCGGAAGATGGCGAATTAAACGAAAACAAGGTCCGGTTAATATCGGCCGAAGCTTTGTATTCATCCGCCGACTACGAAGGAACGCCAGAGGAAGAAAATTGAAGATAAAGGAGTGAAAAGATAAGCATAACAGAGAGCGAGGAAGAAAAATGGAGGAGATATATAAGAAGAAATTGGAGTGGGAATGAGGAATAATGGAGAAATGGGAGCATGGAGGAAATTGGATATAGAGGACGGAGAAAGATAAGGAGGAGAAGAGAGGAAGGAAGTGGAGGAAGAAGAAATTGGAGGAGGGATGAGGAATATTGGAGACGTAGGAATGATGAGAAAATGAGGCATAAAGGAATAAGGAAGTAATTGATCAAGGTGATGGAATGAGTAAGAGAGAAGACGGGATGCAAGGAAGAAAATGATAATAAGGGATGAGGAACAATGAGGAAGAGGAAGGGGACGGGTAGAATGAGGAAGAATTGAGCACAAACAAAAGCAAGAGGAACAACGAGAAGACAATAGCAAGAAGAGAAACATAAAAGAGTAAATTGGTGGTTGAATTGAAAGTGAGTTGGTGATTGAGTGGGCGAGTGAGTGGGTGGCTTAGTGAGCCAGTGGAAGGTTGAGTGGTTGGGTGTTTGGGTGAGCGGGTGGTTGAGTGAGTGGGTGGTTGGATTGGCGAGTGATTGAGTGAGTGATGGTTATGTGGGCGACTGAGTGGTTAGGTGGGCGAGTGAGTGAGTAGTAGTAAGCTGGGCAAGGATTGGATGGTTGGTTGGATGGACGAGTGAATGGGTGGCAGAAGTGGGTGAGTGACTGATTGGGTGTCTGAGTGGGTTTATGGGGAATCAGTGAGCGAGTGGGTGGGAGTGGGT
This sequence comes from Aporrectodea caliginosa, assembly GCA_020284085.1. Taxonomy (NCBI): domain Eukaryota; kingdom Metazoa; phylum Annelida; class Clitellata; order Crassiclitellata; family Lumbricidae; genus Aporrectodea; species Aporrectodea caliginosa. The sequence continues at coordinate 762,723 of JACEVL010000176.1, read as the reverse complement.
GGTCGAAAGTGCTTTTATTTTCAGCTCGAGGAAATAATCTCTCGCGTGACTTGACTGGAGACGAGATCTCGACGAGACCTAATCCTGTTCCCGTTCTTCGTAAAGCGCTGCCATCTCGCGGCCAAGCTAAGCATTTACGTCGGCCATCTTAAGCTTATGACGTCCACTTGCCAGGTTCCTCTCAACACTTGACGAACTTCGTAAACGGCTGTAAAAGTGTATCAGCCATGAACAGGCTTGCTCAGCTCCATCCATCTATCCTTTCCCGTCTGTCGATCCATCCATCCAATCATCCATCCATCAATCAATCCACAAACCGTAATCCACTTACCGAAGTAGACATGTACCCTCTATCCATCTATCAATACATCCATCCCTCCATCCATCCATCCATCCATCCATCCATCCATCCATCCATCCATCCATCCATCCATCCATCCATCCATCCATCCATCCATCCATCCATCCATCCATCCATCCATCCATCCATCCATCCATCCATCCATCCATCCATCCATCCATCCATCCATCCATCCATCCATCCATCCATCCATCCATCCATCCATCCATCCATCCATCATCATCCATCCATCCATCCATATATACATACATACATCCAACCACCCATTCATCAAATCCAGCCAGGCATTCACCCATCCAACCAACCCTCTATCCATCAAACCATTCATCTATCCATCCATCCATCCATCCATCCATCCATCGATCCGTTCATCTATCTATCCATCCAGCCATCCAGCCATCCATCCAGCCAGCCAACCAACCAACCATCAACCCACCCACCCATCCATCCATCCATCCATCCATCCATCCATCCATCCATCCATCCATCCATCCATCCATCCATCCATCCATCCATCCATCCATCCATCCATCCATCCATCCATCCATCCATCCATCCATCCATCCATCCATCCATCCATCCATCCATCCATCCATCCATCCATCCATCCATCCATCCATCCATCCATCCATCCATCCATCCATCCATCCATCCATCCATCCATCCATCCATCCATCCATCCATCCATTCATCCAACCATCCATCCATCCAACCAAACAACCAACATTCATCTGTCGATCCATCCATACATTCATCTATCAATCAATCAAATCAATCAAATCAAACAATAATTTATTTGGCATCCAGACAAAAACAATTTACAGAAAATAGAAACATCAAATTTAATCAAATCAGAACATTTTACAGACAATCTATCCATCATTCCATCCAGCCATTTATCCATACGTCGACTTTTTCCATCCATCTATACATCCATCCGACCAACCAACCAACCATCCATCCAGCCAATCATCCATCCATCCATCCATCTCCATCCAATTATCCATCTATCCAGCCAGCCAGCCACCCAGTCATCCATCCATCAACCAACGCATCCATCCACTCCTGCATCTATCCATCCATCCAACCAACCACTTACCTACACACCCTTGCATTGACTAACTCATCCATCCATCCATCCATCGACATTCGTCTCAGTCCTCTCCGGTCCTTCCTGCTCTTACACAGACCTCTCCATTTCCCGCGTCCATCCGTCAAGTCCAGTCCCGAACGTCCCATCACTAATTGACTCTTATTTCCAGTTCTTGCTCCATCGTCGCTCTACTCTCCGCTGGTCTGCGTTCGGTATTGACGCGCCGCTCTATTTCTCTGCGGTCTGCGGTAGTAGCAAGTTACCCAGCGATGCTATCCATCCATCCATCTTTCCGGTCATAATGACACAGTCCATTAATCACGCGACTACGTGACTACGTGCGAGTCGCAGCGTCACGTTAGTCGGTGATTAATGGAGACCAGGTCGACAGGTGACCTTCAAACCTTGACCTTTCAACCCTGACGGATCGGGAAACCCGATGCGTGGTAGGCCAGAACAGGGAGCCAAGGCAGGGCCTTCGAAACCCAGACTGACCAGAGGTTAATTTGTCTGATTAGCTGCGAGAGCAACAGGGCGATTGATTGATGGAAGGAGAAGTCCCACGCTGGTGCTAGATAAATTCTCGTTGAGGATGACGTATATGGATCGGAGAACAAGAGTCTCAAACATTGCCCCCCCCCCCACTTCGCATCGCCTTGCCTAAGTGATTCCTATCGGAGGCAATATCGCATCGTATTGCCTCGCCGTGCATAATTGAAATCCATCTCAACTCAATCTACTGTGAGTAAACCCACGATAACGATAACATAGGAGGTAGCAAACAGACGACAAACATATAGACAGACCAATAGACAGACAGGCAAACAGACAGGCAGAAAGACAGACGGGCAGGCAGCCAAACAGGCAGATAGACAGACAGGCAGACAGACAGACAGACATACAAATAGGCAGACAGACAGATGGGCAGAAAGACAGACATGCTGCAGGCAGGCACTCAGACAAACGGAGAGGCAACCACAGATAGAAGGGCAGACAGACAGGCAAGCAGACAAACAGACAGACAGTGGGCAAACAGACAGACAGTGGGCACTGGGCAGGCAGATAGACAGATAAAGACATAATTATTGGAAGCGACATCTGACGGGACAAACGCAACATCACGAGAAAGATAAACAGTAGATAACGGTCAAAGGTTTTTTGTATGTATATAAATATATATATATATATATATATATAATGTATATATATATATGTATGTATATATATATATATATATATATATATATAATTTATATATATATATATATA